>VCRD01002481.1:14494-52177 GCA_006783055.1 Trinorchestia longiramus | reverse complement strand
ATATATATATATATATATATATATATATATATACGAATTGTGTGTTGGGTGTCTACTTCCGACTGTAGCCGAGCCTTTGAACAGGTATGAGTAAAATCTTAATTTCATAGATTAAAAAGGGTAAATTCAAGCCCTTCTACAATCAAGATTGGATTTACCAATAGTCTCCCATTTATAATTTTCATCATGTTCCGACCCTGCGCTTTTTGATAAACAGAAAAACTTGCTGAAATTCAACATCACATATTTATTTCTAACCCGGACCGATGGACTAGGAATCTTATAGAAGCCTCATGACTTAATTAGACTTGGAAGGAATTATGAATAATTTTGTTGATGTTTTTACATACCAACGAAACAAAAGTAACCAGCTTCGTCACAACTATTATTTTTTATAAAATATCGATTTTTTTACTTCTTTTGTTTAGTGACATAAACCATACCACATCTGAATTTCTGTGGACTGTTTAAAATACTCTTTAGGGTACACAAACAATGTTGGAAATGAAATATTCTTTACCATCAAACTGTAAAAGAGTTTTGAAGTGTGACCAGTTGCAGATTGCTTTTTCATAGTGTTGAAGTTCAGGGAATTGCAGTAGGAATAGAAATCGGGCTACCGGCTTATTAATTGGGAGCATTTGAGATGTAGGTACGAAACAAAAAAAAAACAGCGTACCAATCAAATGAAAAAACCGAGATTCATAAATTGTAATCGATGAATGCATTTGAAATATTAATTCATTAGATCTTCAACAACATGTATAGTGTTATGGTATTTCTTTAGTGAGATTTACATATGTGCTACTATAGTAAATAACCTGTAAATCCTTTCGATTTGCATTCAATGATTATCGATATTTAGAGACAGTTGCAAAAAGATAAATTACAAACCAACGATAAAAAAATTCAAATTTTCTCCTGCTTCTGCAAACTTTGATCACGTCCTGTTACATGTTCGTCCTCAGGTTGTTCAATAGTGATAACTCTTTACAAATATTGTTTCACTGATGTATTTTCACTGATGATTCTTCACCGATGATTCTTTACAAATGATTCTTCACAGATGATTTTTCACATATGATTCTTTACCAATGATTCTTCACAGATGATTTTTCACATATAATTCTTTACCAATGATTCTTCACAGATAATTTTTCACATATAATTCTTTACCAATGATTTTTCACAGATAATTTTTCACATATAATTCTTTACCAATGATTCTTCACAGATGATTTTTCACATATAATTCTTTACCAATGATTCTTCACAGATGATGTTTCACATACAATTATTTACCAATGATTATTCAGTGAGGATTCTTCACTAAGTCCCAAGAAAAAGTCCGAAACAAGTGAGGCAAGTCAGAGAGTTTTATTATCGCTCCCCCTGCCGCAGCTTTTGTTCTCGCTCAGGCCTCCTCAATGAAGCTGAAGTTCTGCTCGAAATTAAGCTCTTCGATTGCCTTGAAGTTTCACGATTGTTCTTTTGTGAAGAAGTCTCTGCTTCTGTCTCTGTGCACCTGGGCTCTGGACAGCCGATTCTATAATTGAAACTACATTTAGAAGTTCACAATAATATACGAGCTAATAATTATATGAGAGTTAATAACAGCATACGAACTAATTATTACATATAGGAGTTAATAACAACATAGAAGTTAGTTAATAATTCAATAAAATAACATAAGAGTAAATTACAAATTTGTGTCAGTAAGAGACAAGATAAGCTATAATTTCTAAGAAAGTCAAGTTTGACAATAAATGGAGCAAAATATATTCAAAAATTTGGTAGAACAGTGAACTTGATTAGTTTGTATCAACTGTCAATAGAAGATTAGAAATAAGTTATTGATACAATATGGAGTCAAATCCATAAACAAAATGATCCTATTTTATAAGCAAATTTAAATTCTGCGAACGTATAAAAACACATGTTGTAATAAAGTGAACTTTGATATTATGTATATTACCTTAACTGCTTACATAGTTACCGTGCATTACATTCTAACAATGATAACGACTTGGAAAAAGACTCCATCCTAATTTCAGAACACACAAGACGCTTGCTTGCATCAAGCAAATTAAGCTGCGATAAAATTTCGATGGTGCCCGGAAAACTGTACCTGAACAATTGAACAAACTGTAGCTAACTGTAAGTCAGTTCAGCTTCAGCTAACTGTCAGTTAGCTAAAAAATTTTTTGCAGGACGCACATTTCAAGTACTTTGTGCTTCAAGTAGAAACAATAGATTGTTTCGCCTCAATATTTTAGTTACTGAAAGCACAGATAATAATAGTAAATCATAATTATTATCACCAGTACTAATCGATCTAAAACATAGACGGATACATGCGTCTTACTTTTTTGTGTCATTGGTTAAGTGCTACTTGACTTTAAAGTTTTCCTTCTTCCCCACTAAACTTTGAAATTTGTTTTCTTCCCGCTATTGTGGTTCATGAATTTTTCATTATTCTGTTGTTATTAAGGTATAAATATTATAATACAACCATATTATGCGTAGTCCTGACTATTCTATTATAGCATTATTAAGAATTTTATGATAATAGTATAGAAATTATAGTTTTAGGTACGGGTTAAGCCGGAGAGATTATATGTTACAGGTACACCAGTCTCAATCAATACATTAATTGATCTATTTATGGCGTATTCTGAGTTTTCCCTCACTCCCAATTGATCCATTTAAAAAATTACCACCAAAAGTACTTCAATTCACTCCCCTCTTAAAAAAACGCCAATTTTGAAAAAGTCTTCGTTATTCGAAAACTGTCAGTTGAAAACAATATCTTTAGCTGAGTATTTTGAATGCAATGATTATGAAAATAAATTCAACATGTTTAGCAAAGGCGGGATTGAATTTTGTATTAAATTAATATAAATTCGGAATTATTGTGCTAGTATTTTTAGGAGTGTACATCAACTTTGCACAACAATAAAATGTCAGCGTTTTTTCTGAATCCATTTTCTCACGATTCTCGATCCCATTCCATGTCTAATTCCTAGGATCGCCCCACGGAGCAGCAGCTGCAGGGACAGACAAGGCGGAGAAGATTCATCGATTTGCCGACATCAGCTCGAGCGTCTCATCAAATGGAGGCCTAGAGACGCCTACGTGCAGGGGAGAAGACCCCTTCTTGTGAGGGGTGGGGGGTGCACTGTGGATTGTATTCCTTTAGGTTAATTTGTCGCTATAATTTACCTTTAGCTTAAAAATATACTTTGATAAAGTCAACTTGCCACGTGTCTGTATTCGACAGTGTCGATTTTACGACGATGAATGTAGATAAAAAGTTTAGTTAGGGAAGAATGTCTTAAGAAACTCATTAACATGACTCCTGCTTCTCAAAGTACTGCATGTAGATATCTCGAAAATGTTATGAGAAGACACTCTAAATGTAATGTTTTTTGAAATTTTGTGTGCGCCGTGGTATATCCTACAGGGACAGGATATAGGCCTACTCAAAGAACATTTTTTTAAATTTTCAGTAAGTTCATTGATATTTTTATGATTGGGAATACAAACGATGATTTACGAGAACATGTGTTGTGTTTCAGAACAACTGGCGTGAATGAAACGAAATAATTTTGTGAAAGCTTACTTTTCTTTATGTTAAAAATATTTAGACGTTAAAAGTTTACAAATCCTAAAACAATCGATCAGCAAAAATATATTTTTGTTGCAATATCTTGCATCATCATAGAAGTGTAACGTAACGTGATTAAACAGAAGAAATTTATGTATAAGAAATTCAGAAAAATGATTCTTACATACGAAACGTGAAGGTGAACAAATGAACAAATTTTAGGATAGTGTGAATTTTGTAGGCAGTTGAAACGTAACTGTTTCTTCTGCTTTATGAGTTCATGACAATTGTTCAATTGCAATCGAAACTTAAATACTTTTCATCAGAACGATGTCCCTTCTACATTTTTAATTTTTATCCAATCTTTAGAGAAAATCATAAAATTTCCTGTTATTCTAATTAATAAATCGTTTTTTGGTCGCGTTTTTTGGTCTTACCGCTCAATAAGTATAGTGCAACAAAGGCTCCAATGGTAAAGGCGTCGAAATTATATGCATTACGCATTTATTATGTGTTTGTTTGCTTTTAATACACATTTATTTTAGGGGTTTTCAACCCAGGTCCAGTTCGTAGTTTAATCTACAATTATAGACATCCATTGCTAATTTTTTGAGAGCCGACAAAATGCATCTTCATTCCATTTTATCAATCGACCCTTACCTAAGGTGGTCGTACCCTTACGGGAAACACAACTGTTTTTCATAACAGCAAACTTCGTCAAAAAACTTGGAATAAGACATAACTTATCCTTCTTGTGGTACATATGTACATGACGGAGAAACAGAACTAAGGGACGGTTGAACGGACTTGACCACAAGAATGGTCTCTCAGGCAAACCGTGTAATGTTATACTCTTGACGACGCCGGGTGCCAGAATAGGACGCATTTGTAGGCCCTGACTGTTAAGTAACTGTAAACCTGCCGGGTCATTTCTTTCCTCTGAATGGCATCGGATCATTTTCCGCCCCATTGCTAATTAAAGACAAGCGTTCGTAGGTCCCCGCTGCTGCTGCCACTACAGTTACACCCGCGACGGTGCGTGGGTGGCCGTCGATAAATGATTCACAAATTCCAAAGGTATCGAATTCGGTGAACCACATCCCGTTTTGCCCTGCATGTGTCGTCTTTTTGTCGTTGCAACAGGACATTACTGAATTCCACGATTGGTAAGAATCTGTATTTCTTTACAAATAAAAGCCTGTGAAAATTCCACTGAGTAAAAAAAACGAGTTAAATTTTCAGTTCGTTATTGTAAAAGACTCAAAATTAATGTTTATAAGAATTTTTAGTGCTTGTTTTTTTACAGTTCAATTTGTTCGAATGTGAGCCTAAAATTTCTTGTATCAAACGAAAATATATTATATCTTGAGAAAAAATCATAACACTGTTTGTGCGTTACAATTTTCGTGGATGATATGAAAGCACCGGTCCTAATATTGTCTGAATTAAAATATTATTATACAAGTATCTATAACAAATATTTCATGATACAAGCATTCCTCTAATGTTATTTTTAGCGTAAATCATATCGGTGTTTAAGCACTCCCTCTGTTCCAAAATAGTTATTCTACAGCCAGAAATTTCATTCAGAATTTAGTAATCTTCAGTCAAATTTTTTGTTGTTTACATTAAGAGATTAGCATTAATGCTTCTGATTTATTGATATTGGCTTATTCAGTTGAAATAATTTCAATTAAAAATTATAATCACATCTTTAACAGAATAAAATTTATATTTTTACAGACCACACGCTGGTATGAAAACTAAGATGGGAAAAGGGAAAAACTTTGCTTGAAACGTTAGAAAAAAAAGAAAAAAAGCACGAATTAACCAATAATGAAGGTAATGCCGTGTTGCAAGAACTACTAGTCAAAGAATCGCGTCTTGGAGTATTGTGAAATATAACAAGCTGCAGATAAATTCTATTTCCAAAAATAAGTTGCTTTATTTTTTCTGTAATATAATTTTATTATTGTATTCAACGTACACAAATATTTAAGATGTCAAATTCCAGTTTGCTTTTAAATTGTATAAGTATAGTGATAAAGCTTTTGTCAACGTCTTGAATATTTATCGTAATCACCGTATGTGCGGAGTACATAATTTTTAATGTATTTTTACTCATTTCCGTGATAATTTATTAAAATCACAAATTCTGCTATTGAGTCTGTGAATAAATTTTATTTCCTGTTCGTTTTATTTTTACAATGGAACAATTATTTCGAAAAAGAGAGAGTGTTAATCAAATCAAAAAATTGTTGCAGTATTTAGAAACTAACAAGGTGTTTTTTTCTGCAAAATCCATTCTTTGACCTATAAAATAAAGGTAAGTGACAGTAGACAGGTGGTAAGGCTATAAAGTACACAAAAAACATGATTTTCTGCTTTATCCCTTCAAAATTTGGAGACGTCTAATGCATGGGAACGTCTGTTAAGCTACGGAATGCGATACATCTCTTAGAAATGTCACCTCCTTTTGTCTTCACTATCATATCTCTTTCACTTGAGAATATTGGTTTCAAATTATTCGTAATTGACGTATATGTGGAGGATCTTTGAGAAAGCATTTTCTGGAAGGCACCAGAGCAGTGTGACGCCACCGACGCACCGCCGGGATAATAACACGCTGTCCAACCAAAACTGGCCTTCCTCGCCCCAAAGAAATGAAATAATGACGAGCTTGGGAGACAGCAGGTCTCTTGTTTGTTATAGTAATAGATTTATTCGGCTTGTCGAGGGTGGCTGGTGGTCAGTCGAAGTCTCTCGGTGCCATGTTTACTCGACAGCTCCAACCAAAACAATTGTGTGAATCTCAGGAAACGCTCGTATCTCCGGCGACCAAACCTCAAATAGCCGATTGTTCGAGGGACGCTAGAGATCTGTATCGGATATTCAATTTAAAGCGGTCGTTAAAGGGATGCCAACCTGTACTTAAACACTTGTTTTGGTCGAGTCTTGGCAGTGGAGTACGTCAGTGAAGTACTTCGGTAGCCCAGCCTAAGATCAGACCAGGTACAGCGATTGGGATGCCCAAATAACTCCAGTGACATTTTTTTATGATCAATAAATGGATGGGTGAGCTATCTTATCTTTGGTGTCCATCGTTAGGGTAAATCACGGCGTTGACCAGAGTAAGGCCAAAAAGGGTCTTTTCACATGTACTTCGGCATCAAAAATACAAGAGTTACATGTGAGCTGAATGAATGTGGCACGGTTGTGGTGGTAGATGGTTGTGCTCATTTCAGAAAAGGCAGTCGAATTTTTTGGCCGTCAGAGTTCAGATTATCTAAATCATTTAAAATTATTCTCATTACACGTGTCTGCATGTAATGAAACACAACCAGAAATCAAAGCATTGACATAATTCATCTACTAACCGTTTCTTTGTTCTCTGTATATATTTTCCCTAAGATTTGCTCGACATGAACTGTCAGATACAATGTACTTTGGAATAAACAATATGCAAGTAAAATCAATATTTTACCCTGAGGAATAACACTAACAAGTACGCAACTATTAAATTCCATTAATAGAGCAAATAAAGTTTCAACAAGATTTTTTGATAGATTGCACTCATAATGACGTATTTCCAGAATACAAACAAAATTTGAATAATTTTTGGGAAAAAAAAGAAAAACCTCCTCAACAATTTTTGCTCCATATACCATCATACGATCCATATTTTCTGCAACGTTTGTTCCAGAATACATCTTTTTTGTTTTTGTTTTTTATACAACTTAAAAGAACAAATTTTTACTGTAAAAATTACTAAATTATTACAAATTGTTTTGACCATTTCTCCAGTAACAATTCACACAGTTCCTAGCACATTCTCTACTTGTATGCGCATTCAACACACAAATGTTTTTTATGCATTTGAAAGAGAAATATGTACTTCAAAGTGCATTTCTTTGCTAAGCTTTGACCTTAGTACCCACCGTGCATAAGCCTAAGCTGGTTCTAGGGCCTGAGTAGAAACAAAAGACTGGCTTGAGGCTCGTCACTTCCGCTGTACGAGAACGTGTGACAACCGTACGAAAAATCTGTGCCGTGAAGAATTACGTTATCCAAAAGTTATCTAAGGAAACTAAAATCCCATAATGCACAAAAACTATGATGATGTGTAGCATTTAAAACATGTGAGAGAAAATTTCTATAAGGTGCTCAAGATGGGAATGTTTTTTATCTTATAAATGAAGGAAATATTCATTTTTAACTACAAAAGTAATTTCAGAACACATATACTGTTATTTACTCGTGAAAAGACTTAGTTCCCAATGCTTGTTGTCGTAGAAATTAGTGTTTTTTTCAAGTGAGTTATGCACTGCTTTAAATATGTCGTTTTAGGAGACCTGAGGCAAAAATGTTGTTTATAGATGTTGACAAAAAATTAGAGTTTATGTTCACAAAAAAGTTTTCTTTACAGAAAACGAGTATTTGACAGAACATTCTAGGTTTGGTCGGCCTACGGGATAAATAATTCAAATAATGGCACACGTTTAAATGATGCGTGTACTGTTTACTTTACAGTGACACTGCAATGTTATCATGTGTTCCATTTCCAGTTCTCATCAGCTGCTTTGAACTAGACACATGCAAGCGCTTGAATGCACTTTGTATTGCAGTCATAATTACAATGCTGGGCACACAGCGTTGTGAGGTGGTCAATGTACTGCTTTCAGCCTCCAACGTACTGTATAAAGCTTAATGAGTTGGGGCTGTATTTCAGTTCACAGATCCTAGAGTGAAATGTTTAGAAAATTTATTGACGCAGGGATGAATCATGAACTCATGTTCCCCTCAACAACTATGGCGGGACCGTCGTAGTCGATCGTTGCTAGTAATATGTAAAATATTGTTAAAACCATTTCACAGTATGTGTTATGAATTCGCTATTGTTTAATATGTTGAACTTTAATTGTTGTTGTAGCGTGGCACTATTCAAGCTTGGCCCTTATTGTGTGATAAACTTTGATTTACGTGGTAGTTTTTACTGGCCTTGGAGATGGAAAATGACCTGATTAAAGAGATGGATTTGAAGCTATGAGTAGAATTTGTATAGGAGTTAGTGAAGCGCTTAAATAAAGGAGCTCTGCACTTGTGTCATACTGCATGCAGTAGGGGTAAATTAGTGAAATTTAAGGCAGTTTTAAAGGGATTCGGGTAATTGAATTTACCTCAAATTCTTTCTACCGAATTTGAGCCAAATGTCCAAAATTTGTATTAGCACGTTCGACATGAGAGTCAATTATATACCTAATGGACTTCTCAAGGCTTCAATATAAGGCTAACAGAGGAGCGAAAGAATGTTTTTTTAGTACTCTGCCGTTGTTAATAAGGCTAGCTGAAGAACGACAACCATCTAAATTCTCAATACGGATGATACAATCCAACTAATAGACGATTCCTAAATCTTTGTCTGTTATTTTATTTTGGCATCTACTGAGACTATTAATACAGTTTCAAACGTTATAGTTTAATCTTTTTTGGTGCTTACAAATATCGATGCTAAATTGATACCCCTTTTTCACATTTCGTACCATTACTGACACTCATTGGTAGTACCGTGACAATGTTAAATGATGGCTTGCTCTTCGCTGCCAGTACACGGTTCCGATGGACGTAATTCAGGACACTTCAATGATATGAGGTCCCTTCAACATTGCATTATGTTTTACACGTATAGGAACTATATCAAAAACAAAACAGGAGTGAGTTTGAGCACTGCAAAGGTCGGTTTCTGTACAATATTCATAAAAGGTTGCGTAGAGTTCAGCATAAAATTCAAGGATTTCGCTGATGCCGCGTTGCGATCCGAATACTGGTGAACTAGGTCGGTTGACCAGTCGGTCGGTCGGTGCCAGTAGGCAAAATGTCATGGAGAGTTTAATATAGGGTGTGGCAGAAGTGAAAAGATGAGACGAAAATGGATAGGAAATGGAAATAGAAAGCTGCACGCTACACATATAATGTAAGTACTAGAGGGTTACTACACATAATGTAAGTACTAGAGGGTTACTACACATATAATGTAAGTACTAGAGGGTTATCCTTGAGGCTTAAGCGAACAAGTACCTCGCCTTGTTGTCACTTGCGTGTCACAGCAGGCGCCAAGTTGTGGCTTCCCTCTTGTGAAGCTCTCACCACACACTCGACTCGGCTTGCGTGTTGTGCGCCAGTTGAGAAATGTCGTCTTCCTCCTCGTACCGCAGAGAAATGTCTCACCTTTCTGCTCCTCCGTACTCGGCAATTCTCAAAACATCTCTCATGCATGTCGTAGTAATCTTAGTGTCAATGAAAAAACCCTGAAAGTGAGTGTGATGTCATAACTTCGAATTTTTGTTTTGAATTAAGGAGCAAGCCATTGCATGTTATCATTTTTTAAGAAATTCGTTAGAAAACATGATCGCCAAAAATAACTTTAAGCATTAATGCAAAAGTGTATGTTCCCAAAATGTAATAAAATTTTAGTACATCTACCAGTAACAAACTTCACATAGCTCCTCATCCAGGCCGAGAATTTTTTTTAATTGTTGCTTCACGTTTTCTTTGAAAAGACGTTGTCAGCGATTAGTTGCAACACGAATGTAATACATAATTGCTTGTTGGATAAATTACTCTTCTATTTCGCTGCTGTCAATAATCACAGCGGTGTCAAATTTGATTTAAATTGTCATCCGACTAAATTTTGACCAAATTATTAATCCTGGCGATTACGGCCCTTAGTGTTTCAAATCTACTTCTGGGTAACAGAAATGTCAATTGCACTAATCTTTCGTTGAAAGAAACCCTGCATTCTTAAGAGCAAGAAGAGTGAATAAAGCTATGCCTTTCTTTTTAAATTAAATGCCTTGAACAACTATTAATGTATTTTTATGGTCGTGTGTCTACTAATTGCATTAAAGAGAATATTCTGTATAGCCAATTCACCGTTTTAATGCATTACAACTTTCACTTTAACTGGAAAGCGAGCTAAAGAACATTCAAAATATAAAAAATACGACACAAAAAGTATTTGTTTTTGATTGCCAAGAACTTTTTCGCCTTGTTAAAGATAGACTTGAAAATTAATTTATTGTTCGGACTGAAAGCGTGCGCGGACGTTATTCGCAGAACTCGCTGAGCAATCGCGAGTGTTGTGCGAGTGTTGTATTCATGGAAGCAAGAGCTGCTTGTCAATACAAATATACGAGAACACAAAAATACAAAAAGTCGGTAATGCACCAACCGCCTCTCGTTCATTAAAAACCAGCGACTTTGAGCGCCTCTCATTATCTGGCCTTCGCGTTGACGGCACCTCCGACGCCGCTCAATGCTGCCTCTGCAGTTTTTGTTCCAAATTTGGACTATTAATTCAAGCGAGTTATTGTTGACTTATTGCTATTACTGGCCGCGCCATTCTTGTGCGCATGACTATTGTTGGAGCTCCTTTGTTGGTCTGAAAGCTGAACGACGAAGTCTGATGCTCCTGCCTCTGCTTAGGTTTTCTCTTGAGTTTGCTAACAAAAAATATAAAATTATTGATAAATATTGAATATGCAGTGTATATGTTCTCATATGTACTGGATGTATCAGCTCTGTTTCAAGACTGAATTTCAAGCTCATGTCGAAGGATAGCAGATTAACCACCAAACTCACGAAAGCGTTTTAAATATTTGTTGAATCTTATTCAATAAATATCTCTCGTTTTCTAACTACGAGTTCAAATCTTGTATTTGCTGCTTCTTACTTAGTTTCAAAGTAATTTGAACTCATTCATGTTCTAAAAACGGTTTCAGATGCTCCAATAATAGATGAAGTTTAGCCCAAGCTTTGGTCTCATATAAGAGAAGTGAGTTTTCTTAAGATGTGGACTTGAGAAAAGCCACTCTTCAATTAATAAGGAATCCGTCATATTTCAGGAAAAGTAATGAAAACCATGAAATTTACGAGCAAACCGTTCTAACGATCTAAGCCACGTTCTGATTTTCGAAGATTTATCATATATCGAAGGGTAATTGCAGAACTGAACAGTAAAAGTAATTAAAACAGATTGAGGAGTTAACAATAGATATTTTTGATCGTAAAAGGATTCAACAAAACGTGTGGTCTGAGTAGAAAAGAACGAACGAATCGTAGAAAAATCTCTTTCGTTGCCCCCAACCTATGACGCGTGATGTGTTACACGTTGGGATTGTGGAAATATTCTTTGGTTGCTCCCAACTTATTCCAACACCACTTGCGTAAAACACGTGATGCGCTACATAATTTGGTGCGTATAACTGTTATGCGCTACATGATCTTAGCTCGCATACTTTTAGCATCTTGATTAGATGTACAGTCATCCAGTATTCTAAATTTGCCGAGAAAAAGTTCCAACTCATTCAGTAACAATCATCGCCTGTCACATGCACACGTTCCAACACACTCAGCAGCAATCATCATCTGTTATATGCACGAATTCTAACACATACAGTAGCAATTATCACATGCGTACGTTTCAACACATTCAGCTGCAACTATCACATGCTCTCGTTTCAACACATTCAGCAACATCATAGGTTTCAACACATTCAACCCTCAAGACGTGTTCTTCTGAGTCGTCTCTTGCTGCTATAGTCACAAGACACACTCCGACCGCAGCTTCTGGAGCGGAAGCCAGCGACGCCACTAGACAGCTCATCCTGGCCCTAAGCCCTCGTAAAGCTGCTGAAGTTTGCCCTGACGATCCTCTTAAGTTTAGTGGCATTGTCGCGAAGCATTTCCTTGGTGAAGCTTCTTAATCTTAATGGTAATGTGGAGTTCTTTGGGCTTGTACCAACAGAGAGGGTCTTGAGAAAAAGAAAGAGTTTGCTGTGCATACCTCAGAAAAACGCCAGAAGTCGGTGCGAGTCCTGTGTTTGGGTCGGCACCTTATTGAGACCCTCCAATCAAGCAGTATCCCTGAGCTTAATTCGCATGTTATTGACCTTCTTTTCACTATTTTAGTGCTTGAAGATTTGTTAAGTTTTGAGGAATTAAACAATTTGTGGATGGGATGAAAAAAAAAATTTCAACAAAATGACAATTGTAAAGTCTCTTTAAGATCGATTCATTAACGCAAATACGTAGCTCAGAACCCTGATTTAAAGAACAGATATATCCCCCTAGTTCTTGCTGCTCCAGCTTCTATTATCAGAAATATTTTGTTTTGTTATCAGATGTGAACCCAAAATATCAGAGCAGTTATGGCTGGCTTTCAACAGGGTACACAATGAAGTTCAAGTGCGGCCAGTAAATCTCTTACAAAGACAATGAAGTCTTCCACGGATTTATTGATGGCTTAAATAAAAGGCACCGTTCTGCTGTACAAAGGCGCTAGAGCGAGCCACAAACTCTGGCGTTTGTTGATGGGAGTGAGAGAGCAAAAGAAAAATGCGAATTCCTTTACACGGATGAAAATGTTGAAATCTTTATTCAGTTTTCATCACTATTAACTTCAAAAATAGCTATCATTATAAGGTTTAAAATTGTCAAAGTGAATAACACGAAAAATACACAGTCCAGCATTTTCCTAAGACAGTGTTAAATAATCCCTCACATTCCCGCACAACACCTAATAAAATAATGAGCCTTCAAACCCTGTCGTTGGAAAAAAGACATGTTTTATAATTTTATTCCTCTTTATTGTAAGACCTGGTAGCGTATTTGGTGTACGACACGATTAAAAACCCATCTCATAAGAAAATTGTATTATTTTTTCACAGTAAACGATTAACAAGTCGATCACGAAATTAAATCGCAAATTTACCCAAAAACTGTCAAAAAATAGCCGAAAAACAATATGTTCTTGCTGCAGATATTTTAAAATGTCTGTCATCGTATAGCTTCCGTAGAATTAATGAACCACTCTTTATCTTTCCTATTGCTTCAAATGATTCAACAGACTCGATAATCATCGTTTGTAACTGTTCAAATTAGCTTAATTAACTGTTTCAATTAATAGAGAGGATAAATTTTAAAACCTTAAAATTGCTAACCGATCTATACATTTTTCGTGGGGGCCCTGCATATTTTAACAATAGATAGTGGTATGTATTTAACAGTAAACAGTCATATGTTTCAGCAGAGTTCTCGTGAAAGATGCGATACTTTGATAGCGTTAGGGCATTTTTTTCTTACGTCCCTCTACACCAAACTGCTCTCAGCCTCCGCTGAAACACTGAGTCGAGGGCGGTCGACCAACTACAACGGCCGGCTTCCCGCTCGTAAACTCGCACTAAGTTTACGATAATTAAGCGAGTGCACCGTCGACGGAGCTCATATCTCACGGTCTGAGGAAGATGCACAATTATGCTGCGGTGAAAACACCTGTAGCAGCAGGGGGGAATTTGATGCTGAAGTGCATGTATAGCATGAGTCCCAGGCAGTTTTCTTCAGAGCCCGTTGTAGGCGACGGAGAAATTTCAGCCGCCTGTGTGAGGGGTTGTCTATGTTGATGTTAAAATACGTTCTTTATTCGGATGAAATATTTTACAGAAGTAAAAAATTTGATGAAATGTGTTGGATTGGACTTTGAAAGTACGATACACAAGTCTTAATGGGGGAACAAGTACTGAATTATTTGAGGGCTCACTTAATAATTATAATTATTTCATATTAGGGATACATTCCTGCATTTGACGTCGATGAGTGAAATCATTTTATAGGGCCTGTTCCACATATTTTGCATGTTGTATAGTTTTAGCATAATTTAAATGAATAACAATCAAAATTCACCAGCGTACCAGATTTTTGAATGCTGCATCATATGTTGAGTGTAAGGTCCAGCCAAAGAATTAGAACAACTGTTCTTGTAATTTCAATTACGACATAATATAAAGGAACATAATAAGAACTGTCTGCAACTTGGTTTCGTGTCGATGATTTATTGAACTTTGAAACGTTGCTTCTTCTCGAATAAATACCTAAACGAGTCAAAAAAGTGAACTGATGTCAAAAGAACGACAAAATATATTTACGCAGTATAGTGTCCTGTAATAATTTGGGAAATGTTTCGTGTTCCAATTATTAATTATTACTTTTGATTCCCGAACTGAACAAAATACAAAACAATGATGGAGATAGAATGAAAAACGAGTCTACTTCCATGTTCATATCCTGCAAAATACCCTTATTTAAAAATATATTTTTTGCGTATAAATTTTATTTTTCTATGAACATTCACTGATCATAGACTATGTACGCTGACTGCTCATCCGAAGATGCATAATTTACAGTCATGATTTTTTTAACATCATTCTCAATTTCTTCCTATAATTATTCTGTCACATGCTGTGGTGAAAGTATTCAGATGAAATTATCAACATCCCAATCGAGTTCGCAGTTAAGCCGATGTACGTCACCGACTCGTACATCTTTTTCTTAAATACTCGTTTATAATTGAATCACCTGACCAACTACGGCTGCACAAACGCAAGATGCATCAAAACAGAAGCTTTAATTTTCAGTCAGGTTTCATTTGCTCTCTGGCAGATAATTTCATTTGTTCCAAAGCTTGACGATAAGCTCGAGACCCGAACACTCGAGATCAGCGAGACAAGGTCGAGACATAAGGTGGCTTCAGCTGCAGTGTAGTCTCCTCATTTCATGGGGCCAGCGAGACCTGCCACTAAGACCTGTCAGCGAGACCTGCCAGCGAGACCTGCCACCAAGACCTGTTAGTGAGACCTGCCAGCGAGACCTGCCACCAAGACCTGCCACCAAGACCTGTCAGCGAGACCTACCCCACGGCATCTACCAGCAGATCTGCCAGCAGACCTGCCAGCGAGACCTGCCAGCAGACCTGCTCACGACATCTGTCAGCGAGACCTGGCAGCAAGACCTGTCAGCGAGACCTGCCAGCGAAACCTGGCAGCAAGACCTGTCAGCGAGACCTGCCAGCGAGGCCTGACCACGACATCTACCAGCAGACCTGCCAGTGAAACCTGCCAGCAGACCTGCCAGCGAGACCTGCCAGCAAGACCTGCTCACGACATCTGCCAGCGAGACCTGGCAGCAGACCTGTCAGCCAGACCTGTTAGTAGACCTGCCTCCAGCTAATTAATAACAAGCCTCGGACGCTGCATTCTCTTCGCATGTCCCTGGGAATTAAATGCAAGCCCACAAGATGCACCAAAATCTGACGAGCGAGCAATTCAAGCCTCTGGAGACAAAATTACTGATGTGAAAGCGCGATCCAGACTCATCAATGAACGATCCCCAAATCGGAATATTTAGTTTTTCGATTTCAAAGTATAATATAAACTGACCATCAAACAATTTTACAGTTGTATTTTTAGTTTGTGGAAAAAAATAGTACAACGTATCTTGGCTACTGGACAATCCACCACTCGGGTGAAAATCCAACATGAACTGACAATCGAACAGAACAATCAGTACCTGTTGGGCTATAATTTGTTAACACACATGAATTAGCACTGGAGGGAATAATGTAGGCACGGTCTTCATAACTTTTCTTTCACAAGATGAGCGAATTGTTGCCTTAAATTGGTATTCCCAGTTTAATTTTAATTTGTCTAGCCTATTTGAAACTAGTTCCCCCCTTAGGTTGATCTATTTTTTATACAATTCTAAAAAATAAAAACAGAATAAAAAGGCGTTAAAAAATTTATTTTCGACACAAAAATTCCTCTTAAAATTTATGGTGGTATTTTCAACGCCATGAATGGTTCACATTCCAATAAATCTAATTCTGGTAAGCCTGTTTTTACTTGAAAAAATCTATAACATTTTCTGCATGTGAGTTAGAGCTCTGCTTGAAAGAAACGTCATAATAAAAACATATTATTTAGCATTATGCATTCAGATGTGCCGATCCTCAAAAAAATCCCTGAATACTTTCTTAGTTATTGTTCAACTATTTTTGTCTTTTTCAATTGTTGTATTGTCCAACTGTAGAGATACAAACTGTTCAACCACAAATGATTCTTAAAACAAGTTAATTTGTAGTTGCTTAGTTGCTCAGGTCAATTCTAACCAAGACCAGACTTAGAAAAATTTCCCTCCTTTTCGAGGAATGTCTTATTCTCATCGTTTTTGAGAATCTTTTACACTCATAAAAGAGAAAATGTACACTGACATTTTCGTTGTATACAGAAAGGTAGCATTTTTAAAAGAGGGTTATGTCACTCATTGGAAAAAAGAATTCTCAGTCGCCTCCCTCTTGAAGTTTCGTCATTACTGTACACACGGGTTCAAACAACATCAATTCCTTTTTTTCGAAGTAAAACACTTTGAAAAAAGGAAGATGTGTTGCTGCACCCTGTACAAGCACAAAACATCATCGTTATGGATGAATCGTTCAGCCAGCTCAGGGAATGAGCCTTGCACTTTCTGGAATCGGTTATTTAATAAATATATTGTTTTTTATAGAGCACCACAAAGACTGCCATTACATCTATAAAAATTTGATAGTTACGTTTGAAGTACGAAATGCTTAGTAAGTTAATTTTGCAGGTAAAAGATCTCAAATGTTACAAATACTCGTAATGTCGCTCATAGTATGGATTAATATGTATATAGGACACCAGGAAGACCGTCGTTATAAACCGCCATAGTTCTACAGCTAAAACATTGAAGAAATAATTTACCATAAAAATTAAAGATCTCTAGTGTTAGAATTAATGTCACTCATAGTTTAGTTAATCATATGAAGCTTTTTATGGCGTTGAAAAAATCCAACAAAACTAATTACCTAATGTCCTTCAACGCATTCTGAAAACTAGCAATCCAAATAACATATCATAGACAAAGGGTCATTTATTTCAGAATTATTCTCTTATAAATATATTATATGCCTTCAACCACTTTTGCATAAGCATTAGAACAGACCATATAGAAGATGTAAGTATAGTTCCGAATTTAGCATTACTGTTACAAGTCGTCGTAACTTCAAAGCCTTTAAGAAGCGCACTCTGATGAAAACAAAATACATTACTTATGTCAACTGATATTAGAAGCACATTACCATTTCGACAGATTCTAAACTGGACTTATTGAAAAAATGTTTGCATAAGTGCTGAAAATTATAAAAAATTATAATCGTGTAACTAACACGATTTCTCTAGAAGTAGCATAGAAACCCAAAATTTCACTGGCTGTAAAATATTCGACAACAAATACGAAACTTTAGATTACAGCTATAATTAGCGTTGAATATTGATAACAGTACTATATCCTCCATGATGGAAATTAAAGTCTTATTCGACACCCTGCCTTGCAGAGAAAAGGACGGAAAAAGGGCCTTCACCTCAACCGGGGCCGCCTTTCCGACGCTTTGATCATCCCGTTGAAAGAATCGTCAATTAATTCCCTTGATAAGACGCAGCCGGGGCTTCTTAGATGCTGCGAGTTTCTCGATCTGTTGCTACGACTCGCGAGTCAGTGGCTTTGTGATGCAACTCAAACGGAAAATTAGCTTCTCCATCTACAAAGACAGCCGGCCAGAATCGCTTCTGGCACTCGTGATATCACATTAACGCGTCTGTTTCTTTGACCGTCTCTAGCGGGGAAATGGTGTACAGTCCGAACCAGAGTTACGTTCAAGTTTCTGCAAAAACGGGTTCTAGATTGTGATGTCTAGAGAAATTGCGTGGAGGAGGTTAAACACAATGTGTTAAAGACCACCCACGTTAAAGATGCAATAGAATAATTTTGTTATTTTTACAAAGGAAGTTTTTCGGAGGTACTTGAAAGTACGGTAATGAGAGACATGAGGGACACAAACATGCACGGATGTTTACAAGCTTTTGTCTCGACAAGTCTATGATGGACCAGTAGTTTCACTTGCATTGAAAGTCTCACTGTCAAGTTTCAATTGACTGATTTGTTTTGTGTAAGAATTAATTGGACTATACGGGATTTTCTAGAGTGTTAACGTCATGCAAAACGATCATAACAAAGAGCAAGCGAAGTCTTAATGAAGCTTTTGAAGTTCACGCCAGAACATCTTTGTGTTTGAAAGCTTTTTCACTTCACACATTTAGAAAACTGTCCAAATATTTACATTCAGAAAAATTTCACGCCATGATACTGATTTTTCAAGCTGCTCTCCTCTATGTTTTCCGACATACGCGAATGTGGTATGAATATGTTTGGAAGATGAACTAACTTGCTCGCTGTTACTGCCGATAGGCCAGTGGAAATAAGTGTTCATAAAAGATTCTGCTGATATTGAAAGCCGTTATTTCGAACATTCATTTGTCAAGTATCCTAAAAAATGTCATTTCAAATTGATTTATGTTTTTGACTTGTTTCTGATGGAACAACGATTAGAAAGCCCCAATCTCAATTGGCTATAATTATTTATATGACCCACCCATTCTTGAATACACTTGTCGAAGTAAAATTTTCTGGTCGATCACCACGTATTCCAATACCAAGACTAACGATCTTCGTCATGGGCAACGGATGCGGGATATACAGTAGGTTTTGTGTACGACTTGCTGCTACAAGGACCAGAAAAAACTTCTTGTAGTTCCTGATGGTATAATATATGTACAGGGTGGCGCATAAGTAACACACCCTTTTAAAAAATTAATAATAAATAAAATATTACCGCAATATACACTGGGTATCTGTAGACAGGATGCAGCATGTAAATAAACTTTAAGAGTTCCTCTATCGTTTGCAATTATCTCCATCGTTATACCTTTCATAGTTTATTTATTATTAATTTTTTAAAAGGGTGCGTTACTTATGCGCCACCCTGTATATGCTGACTACACAAGCATGTATGCTTGAGTCACAGAATAGGATCGTCCATTCCATTTAAAAGACTGTAAATAGATTCCCATTAGAGTCACAGTTTATTTGGATTTCTTATCTAATTTCTTGACCTTACGAAATTATTCAAATCCATGATGCCCTAAAATTTTCAACAAGTTAGTAAACATTTCCCTAAAAATAACATCAGGTCATAAAAATACAACGTTCGATGTTACCAACTTCACCATCACACTGAAATAATAAAGAAGAACTCACAGTACGTTGAAGAAATGTAGAAATGTATGATAAATGTTTGTGTGTTAAGGTATGACTACACGTGCTCGTACGAACGTTACGTTAGAATGTGCATACGCGAATGTTAGGGTGAAACTGTGCAGGTACGCCTATGTACAGCAAGAAATGTGCAGGTGCGTACATATGTAGCAGGTTGAGGCCAGAGTAATCAGGTACGAGTGTAAAAGTTAGCCTGAACAAGTTTGCACTCAACAATTAAACGTCCAATACCAGCCAAAGAGTCAGAATGTGGAAGTTAACACTTTAAAGAAGAATGATACATAAACGTACGTATGATCAGTTTATACGCTTACTTTCTCTAAGGCAGCACACGTACAGGTATGTTAGAGTACATCTACGTAATATAGAGTTAAGTTCTGAGAGTTCAGACGTGTTGGTGAATATGTACACAAGAATAAGTTAAGGTCAAAGTGTACGCGTGCGTAGGAAAATAAGTACGAAACTGATGTTACGTGCACCATAGCCTCTCGGCTAGAAACGAGATCAGTTTTTTTCAGGCAATTCAAATATCACGCATTCCATAGCTCTATTGTTAGACAAGTAATAGAGGCTTATCAATTATATTTATCAATTCGTAAATCAAAGAGAATGCGCTCGATCAACAGAGGCATAAATTTACGCAAATGTTTGTGTATGAATTCTTCTTCAATGAATTAAATCGCGGAGCGTTATTAGCAGTTTTCGTTGAAAATAACGTGAAATCGACCTTGAATTTGGAGTGACAAAACCACTGATAAATTTTCAATTCAAGATTGAACGATAGGAACCTGTTGTATGAAAGCCGTTTTTGTACTGTCACGTTGGAATCAAATATATAAATGCACATCCTTATTTGGATGCTGATAACAATAAAGAATTTAGATGAGGTAAGCGCCTTGTATCCTATGAGCGATTTCTGACTAAGATTGATTGTTTGGGACAGGTATTCCAGTTCGCAAGTTCTGAATTTTTTGAGCCATTATTCCACTGATCTTTACTGCACTTTTTGCTAGCTCTCCTAATTATAAATCATTCCTATCAATTCTTGTGCATTCCTTCCAGAATTTATCATCTGCTCCAATTAGAGAACCCAGTATGTCTGGAATGGTTAAAATATTCTCAGCAAAGAATGACTCACTTATATTAATTTATTCTTAGCGTAAAACATCAGAGAGTGAATCTGGAAATTAATATTACAAACGTTCGCAGGTAGTGTCGACAAATAGTGGCAAATCTTCTTCACATTTTTCTTGCCTACTAGAAGATGCAAGTCTAGTCTCAAGTTTTAATGATAATACTGTCCCATTAATACTCTAAATGACAATGATTGAATATAGATTTAGATTATTGTAGAAGTGCGCATGCTCGTGAAGCAGAGCACATGGTGCGTTAAAGCAGCAGCGCTGAAGCGGGCACCCGCGGCCGGGCGTCCAATGCGCGGTCGGTATTAGTCGCACACCGGCTTGACCCCCCGCTGTCCTCGCCAGCCTCCAAGTCATTTCGACACACAAAGAAAGTAACAAATCGTGGAACGTTCCATAACAAAGAATCTTTTCGTTTCTTTCTCTTATTATTCGGCCTCATATCTGTGATGCCCGTACTCTGGCCCTCAAAGGTCGTAAGCCTCACGGCAGTCCAGGTTTTGAAGAAAGGATGTTATGAGCAGGAGCTGCACGGACGGAGACAGGTTAAGACACACGAGAAAAGGTTGCCGTCTTCAGGTTCAGTATCGAACATGTGCAGTCATATTTTTGTGTCATGGACTGAGGGAGTCCTTAGGGGGTCCGCTTGCAGAGTTGGGACCCGTGCACGAGCTGTAATCCTTCTAACGCCTTCAGCGATTAGATCATCGACTGTAATTATGTTGCCATTCCAGAACATCGTCAAATTGTTCAAGCATTGGCCTCAAAGGACGTATTTCAATCAACCCGATGACATCACAAGCAACCCAATGCCTAACCCTAAATTACGGCTCCACGGGATACCGGGTTGTCCTTGTCAGTCTTGCAAGAAATGATCTATTTGTTTTATGAAGGAAGATACCCGACACATCTACGTCACTATCTTTTAGAGTCCAGATACTTAACCGAGCTTCTCCAATGTTCTCTTTAATTGAACAGGAATTCAGTACGACTCTACAGTGTATAAAACACGTTTGTGGACATTAATTTTAAGATTAAATAAACGAGTTTATTGCAGATCTTGGTCTTATTGTACGGCGACACAAAAGTGTTGAGTTCCTTAAATTTCTTGTTACGCGAGGGTCAAATTAAGCTCATTGTGGGCAGCTTCATGCAGCATTGTAAGCCAAGCGCAGTCTTTAATTCAAACTATGAGGCTGGGTTTTTTGCTACAACAAACTCATGCACCAATGATAACACAAAAATATGGTCTCGATGATTTTAAAAGTATCTGTCGGGCATAGTTAGAATGATTGTAAATAGTATCTGTTATAGTTTTTTGATAGACATCTGATATCCTCTCAAGTTTCTACTTTATGACAGAGAATTTAATTCAATTCTTGATTTCATTCACAGTGTCGGATAAAATGAAGCTATTGACAAAATAATTTAAACCAGATTTTGTCTTCATGTCAGGCTATACAAACATGCATAAGCCTTACCAAGACGGATTCCACTGGTTTCCGTTGTAATAAGTGCCCGAATCGTTCACATAAAATATATCTTGTTCAATTAGGATAAAAGTTTAGAAGTATCATAATTCACAAAATCCATGAACTTTTTCAGCCATCTGATGTTTTAAGAAGTTTCTAATTTTGAATAGGTATAAGAAAATGACATAAATTTTGAGACTAATAATCTGGTTATTACATTTTAAAGCCCTTGTAATCGTATGCTAAATACAAAACATGTTTATAAAATATATTTTGAGATCAAAAAACGTCATCTGATTATTATTAGTACCTTTCTGAAAAACGGTCTAGTATATTTTATTAAGCACAAGAAATTATTTCTTCCCATTGTTTCGCTCAATGTATAAACAGAGAAAGAGATGCAGATTATTTTCCTTATGATACAGTGGATCATTGTGATAGGTTGATTAAAATAAGTTATTACATCAAAAATCGAGTATTGTTAATCCGTTTCTAAACAAAGTACGATCAACGAAATACAAAAGTACTTCATCGAACACGTGTTGGGACTCATCCAAGTACAAGCAGAAAAAACAATTACCAAAGCAGTGTTCGTTCTTTTCTCCTATCTCACTTAACAAATAAAAAGGTATCTATATTATCTACTGACCTTGCCATACAGTATATTCAATCTTTCCAACGACTTATTGGTACGATGACAGAGTCCTGACACAGAAATCTCTAAATGTTTCGATCGTTTCATACTAAACGCAGAGAATTTACCCATCTGAACAGGTTATGGGAGGCTCCAGCACGATTGCATGACAATCAAAAATTGTTACGTGAAAAATGACGAATTTATATATCTTCAGTATATATCTCTCCCAACACATTATTAACATTTCTGAATACGTGGGAAGATTTGATTGATTGCAGATGATTTCATGTGTATGTGTCTATGGGGAAGTTCTCAAAATACGATTATCATGCTCCAAAAAATACCAAATGAACAAAGAAAAATACGTAGTAGCATTGATAGAGGTGAGATCATTTCTTAAGCTGCATTGAAGTTTCCACTCTAATACAACTGGGAAATAACATTTCACTTGTCTATCAACGAGATAGCACGTTCATTATTCTATCATGCTTTAAAATATCATGTTTTCATACAGTTTCCTAAACATAATTCAGGATTTGATATTGTCTTGTGTTGAACTGAAAATAATCTTCATACCTATAAAGGTGTTTCACTACATTATTTCCATCATTGCTCTATGCATTTATAACACTACTAACCAAGTTCTGTACTCACTAATAGAAAAATAGGCACGCACTTAAATTGGCTTGAAATTATAAAATATCAAGCTCTGGAACCTCTGGTTCATATAAGGTAAAACTCCTCCCATAATATTCTCACTTGATTTCTATACGTAAACCGTCTAAAAAATACCTTTTTTGTGTGCAATTTACTCCTAACATAAAATAAAATATACAAAATAAACAGAGAAAGACCCTGCAGTGGTCATCTTTAGCTCATAAATAAAAGAATCTACACAGCAAGATCAAATGTAAAAGTATTTAAAAAGCCTTCGGGAAGTGAAAAATAAAAATAAATTAAAAAATTAAATTGAACAAGGTATCACTTACTTGATAAAATTTCATTTTCATTTCAGAATGGAATTCATATTCACTGCAGAAAACGAAATACAAATCTGGCCTGCATGAAAATTCTGACCGACAAGAGCGATGTAGCGTGGGATCTTGGATGCTTAAAGCCTGGACATTAGCCAGTTCCTGAGCGCGTTCCATTGTGTCCAGTGGTTCTGGAAGGCGCCACTGTTTGGGCCCACAGTCTCTCAGCGCCTCTTTGTCACCTCGAGAGATCACGGCCAGCATAGTCCCAGCACCGGATCATCGTTCGTGCGACCAGAATGGACTTTTGGATCTCACAGAGAAAATAGTGGCTTCTTGAATTTGGCGCAGGGACATGTTAAATAAAACTCGTTTTGCATGTCATTGATATGACATAAACAAATTGTTGTCGATAATTACATGTATAATATGTGTTAAGTCTAATTTGGCTTGGAAACCGCATCGCCGTTCTAAAAAGTTTCATGGTATGCCCCTTATTTTTACTCCGTTGACTTTTTCAAAAGTTTTGTACAAAACAGCAGGAATTGTCCCTGTTAAATTCCATGAATCTGAGATGCTGAGTTTTCGTGCAGGTAATGGCGTACTTCAGGATCAAATTGTCAACCATTTATTCGATCACGCTGTCAAAATTTGGAATAGTCGAGCTTTCGTGATAACTCTCACAAACACATTTTTTCGGCTCAAAAATTTTGCTCGAAAATTTTTAAACGTGTTTAGGCAGGAATTCGTGCATTTGATGAACCGTGTGAAAAGCCATTGCGAGAGTAAAGTCTTTTAAACTTTTAGCTGAATCTCCGGTGTTAATTATCCGCAAGAAGTTCATTACGTAGAGGTGTGGTTACTGTGTCCGAGACACGCCAAGTTTATCATTCGTCTTCAGCACACAGCAAGTCCTCAATGACTTCTCCTAAATTGAAGAGCATCATTGGTATCTGTGGTGTCCCAAGAAATCGATTAGTCTTTCGAAGACGAAATTCAACTTTGGTGAGAGAAAGATTTCTGGCATTTTAAGTCATTCATGAATTCTAAACGTGTGAAAGCATCATTTATTTATAACAAAAATTGAAAATGGATCGAAAGCTGCGATGATGAGTATTAAACCTTATGGTTCTTGAAATGTTCAAACGACCACCAGATATGAAATCATAATTTAACGATCAATCGCTACAAAAATAAGATTTTTTCGTGTCCTATGTATGGGTATTCGTACATTCCTAGTTCTACTTCTCGAACAATCTTTCTGAGAATCCATCACAGGAGAACATCAGTTCAATATTACAGCGTGCAGTTCCTAAGCTTAATCCATCACACACTGCTGCAGTCAACAGTCGCTGTTGCGAAGCAGACATTTTGTCGATGAGTTTGCACGATCCACAGGCAGACAGACAGACTAAGTCACTTGTCAGAACGACAGTACCGATAGCTGCTGACGGATGACCATCATTGCTTAGATCGTCTATAGATCCTCTCTCTGGGTCGGATCATTCACTGTCCACTTAATGATTCATCAAGATGATCTCGTGAATTAATGCTCGACCTTTGAATTCACCCAACCCACATCTATGCTTTCTCGAGTGGCCGTGAAATAGATTCCTATGGACTGCGCTATTCGTTTGCTCCTCCGTCTTCTGTTAACCGGAGAATTGGCTTAAATGATTGCAAACCTTGTTATTCCGTAAAATTTTCGCCTTGATTTGATTTATCACAAAAATGTATACGTCAAAGTTCTTCTAACGAGAATTATTTACAACTAAACACTTCATTATCATTCGCTAGATGCACACATTATGTTAAGTTCCCAGATTTGAAAACTGGCTAGATACGACTATTCAATTACAAATTACTAACCATGTTTTCTACGAAAGAATACATGTCTTAGAACATACATATACACAAAATTCGTAGTAGTCTATTTGTACAGTTTTACCTGTCAAAAGACGAATCGGCAAATGAGATTTTTACCATTTAAATCGAGAGTCATTTATGAAGGAATAGTTCATGTAGGGTGTAGACTTTGGTTCCAAACACATTTTATTTTCCAACATCAGCGTTTTTCCAAGAACCGAAGTTACGTGCCAACTCATGAGGCCGTGTAGAGCATCTCATCAATCCATCGTCCGAGTGACAGCCTGGACAACTAAAAACTCAAGATCCAATTCAGGCCGTACATCTTATTGTGGACTTCACCTGCAGTATTTCTGAGACAGCATCGTGAAATTAACCAGACATGAAATTTAAATAATAAAGTTCAAGCTGAAAATCCAATTCAGACAATGTATCTTATTATGGAGTTTTCCTGAGGAAGTATCTGAGAAATTAACCATACGTTTATTTTAAATGTTTGAAAAGTTCAATAAATAGATCGAAGGGTATTAAAAACAAAGAAATGCCTTCAGAGATGTAATCCATATCGGTCTATAAATATCAATAATAAGTTTATATATATCGTAAGCGATTATATAACAATTCTGAATTAATAATTTATTTTATGTTTTGTTTTTCAAGTATTTTTCTTATGTTGCAAAATATACGTTTTGGAATGTAAGTCCAGCAAATGCTGCTAAAAATAAGATTCCGCAAGCGTTTTCTCAGCCCGTGCTCTGTTTTCGTAACTTGGCCTTGACATGGTGTCCCATGAGATACATTCCTTAATTACAGTCATTGAGGAACCACATGAATGGGCCCTCATTAACTCCACAACACTCACATCGGTAGACAAGCCTCAAAACAGCGACCTTTTCCAAAACACTGTTAATCTCAACGCCCAAAAAAATTCTTTTACACTCCGTGTATTTGGAAAATAAGAACAGAGGTTCCTTTCCCGGCTCGAAGGTATTTCAGTTCGTTCACACTATACATGGAATTGTAAGTTTAATTAAATGAAATATATTCCTTACAGAGTCTTAATCAATATATACATTGTAAAGTCTCGATCAATATATACGTACAAAAGTCTCTATCAATATATTCACAGCAAAGCCTGTATCACCATATATGATACATAGCAAAGTCTCTTTCACTATATTTATATCAAAGTTTTGAACAATATATACATAGCAAAGTTTCGATCAATTTTATTCATGGAAGAGTCTCGACTGATATTAAAACTGTGGAGGCTAATTCATAACACAACAGCAGTCATATTACACGGTCAGTACCTGGAGAACATGAGGCCTTTTTCTCGCAGCTTTGCATGGAGTCTTGCCAATACGACCACAACTTTGAGCATAGCTGGTACTTTGAGCAGTCGCCTCCCAAATCTAATTTAAGTCATACAATGGTTATCTCATCTCTTGACGTACCCAGACGCCGAGAACTGCTCATTTGGCCGCAACCAAAGGACAGTTGGTGGGAGCGGGTCATAATCTAAAGCTCGATTACTCTTCATATCTCAGCAGCGCGTCCTCTAGCTCTCATGGCAGGGACTTTGCAATCCCACCACACAAAGGCGTTCAATTTAGACAAGGGGGCTCGGCAGAGACACCCCGATGGTTCTGTGGCTATTCTGCCGAGAATTATGGTAAGGAATATTTCTCAGATGCGCTTCGCCAGCACCACTACAGTCATGCTCGATTTCCATCACTGGAAAAAGATGATTCTTCTGAGATGAGGAACGAATAACAGGTGCCATTACAGGGAGTACTTCATTTCCACACAAGGTATTCCACAGCTCATGAAACGTGTTTCCAAAGATAGTGTGATTTCATACTCTACGGGAGGAGCAATACTACATTCTACGTTTTTCTTTCTTTCATTGAACACAGGGTCAAATTTTTTATGTGATCTTGGGGTTATTTTTCATTTCTTAGGAAGAATCTTTTAATGACATTCGAATTCCCATTCTCGTTAAAGAATCAAATTTGTTCCAGCTATTCTTTCGTAGTTGAGGAAAAATAAAGAAATTAATTATGCATATATTTTCACGGATTCAGTAATTGCCTGCTATGTATAAGAAACAAAATGTGCCCCCGTTTTTTCGCCCTGTCTCAGGATAAAAGCCATTTTATCAAAGAAAAAAGAAAGAATGTTGCATACAGAAAGAGCTTCTCAGTTCTGTTGTTATTGAGGTTTTACTGTCGAAAACAAAATAATGTACGAGATAATTTTTATTATTTGCAACCCAAAAATCGACCAATAGCATTTCTCAAAGTTTTTGAATATTAGTAAGGACCTATTATGACCTATGAAACAAATTAAGAATTTATCTCTGTACCCTAGAAAACCATCATGACTTCCAGCCCTTCCACTAAGCCTCTTTGATAAGCTATTTAAGTCATCCAACACAATGATGTTAACAGCAGCATCAATAGCTTTCATTATCCGTGATCACATCGAGATAACATCTCGAGTTCGAGCAAGTGTCTGCGGAAGAGTCGGACGATGCTTGTCTAATGTCAAATCACCAAAGCTATTGTGGACCGCGGACTGAAGGACCGGTGTACATTTGACAGCCCGGTCAAAGCGCCTACTCCTCGCCTATGTCACAAAGTTGACGCAGATCCTGTGGTGATCCCCGAGCAGCAAAATTGGCTTTCAACCGCAGCCACGAAATCCCGCACTTCTCTACTTGAGGTGTGTGGGTTTATTTAGGCTAAGTCATTCATGCTGGAGTTCCGTTAATAAACCATAAAAATTGGACGCTGGCCAGGCACAATGAACGAAATGATCCCGGGCACTTTTATTATTGTGAGGGCAGAGTGTACCACTTCAATCGGTATTCTTCCCTGCGATGGAAAGTGATTTGGGATCCACCGGACAAAATTGCTGTAGTCTGGCATTCTCTCACTTGCGTTACTCGAATTCTACAAAGCAGCGATGGCTTTCTGGAAAGTAGAAAGGATCTTCCAAGTAATTATATCGCGTGAATAAAAATGAATGCATTAGGCAAACACTCTTCATTTTGCCACTACACAGCAATGAAAGTCTACATAAGCTGTGGCTATGGATAAAATTATATATTATTTTCTCCTACCATATGATGGTAAAAATTTCAATATTATATCCAGAAATGGGCTCGAATGTAGGGTTGTAATCACAAATAAATAAATATATTCTGAATTGAAAAGGTTAAGACTTTATTCATCATCACTTATGCTTGCATGCATTAGATAAACGTTAGGGATATTCTAGCTCATATATTATAATTGAAGAAAATACGAAACCCATCCACTATAACCCAATGATGTTCGAAGAACAGAGTTATATACTGATTGGAATCATTAGCCTGATGTTCGATGATGTTATATTATTAGGCTGCACAAGCTATGATATTTTTTGAGTCGTTTTGGAGACGTCACTGTTATGCTTAGCATGAGTCTACCATGAAACCAGTGCTGGTAGTGGAATAATTAGCCATTTTTCGAGAGTTTTAGCACCTGATGAATTTTAGCAGTGGAAAAACAGCGATATTCTTAGACCCTTATTCTGTGATAATGCCCACGTACATGGGTGCTTCAAGACTACGTATGTACATAACTTACACTATAAAGTGTTATCCATATTGCCTTGTAGAAAAATATATTTCTCTACGGCATTTTTTACAATGCAAACTAGTAAGAAATTTATCGTAGTACATATAATGAAGGGGAAGCATAATCTTCAGGCAATTATAACATACAATCAACGGGCACTACATTTCTTCCAAGAACTTAGAAAACCTCGCCAAAATGGAAGATTTTGCCTCACCTTTGGCCGCCATCCGACTGAATCTCGCCCTGGTATGTAAATAGGTCTCCCAATAAAGCAAGGAGTATCAATCGCTGTGGCAGGAGAATAGGTCCTGAAGAGCCCCTTAGATAATATCTATTGGGAAACATTATAAGAAATCTCAGGGGGTATAGATCCCCTTGCTAGATTTGCCACAGACCCCGACACATTTATCGGTGATTTCTTAACACTGGCTGACTAAAAGGCGCAACATCCTCACCAAATTACAGATGTGTACGCTCCTAAGCCTGAGTTATGTGACCTATTAGTCACCGACCCTAAAACGCTGTATTTCCAATGCCCGATTTATACCCACACTTGGGCAGATCAGTTTGAATTATATTGCTATTGTTAAATCTCGCCTAGGCCCACTAAGGGGTGGCTAGAAGAAGGCTTAGGCCTCCGAAGAAGTTGAGTGCTGCCTGTTCAACAAGAACAACAAAATGGATGCGAAATTTTCATGGCGACTGAACTAAAGTTTGCATGCTCTCTTAAATTAAAAGTATGAGCAATTGTCGTGATGGAAGATTATTACTTGGCCGCTAAATAGAGAGACTTTATTACTAGACCCAATATAAAGTATTAATTTGCCTAATCAGTATTACATTTTACTCATTATAAACATTAAGGATAAATGTCCTGCAAATGTTTGCAGTTGATCTTTCAGTTTCGACGCATAGTAGTATTCAGTATTGATGCAGTACAGGGTGTCTCAAAAAAATGTACTCACTCTTTAACCGTTGCTAACATGCTGTCTTCTTTGTGTTGCAGGTGTGAGGTTCGAACCTTTGCGAACATGATTAAATGTGATTAAAGAATCATGTTCTCAAAGGTTCGAACCTCACACCTGTAACACAAAAAAGACAGCATGTTAGCAACGATTAAAGAGTGAGTACATTTTTTTGAGACACCCTGTATTTGTGGCATGCATGTCACATTAAACAATCAGGTTTTAAACACTTTTAATTTCCAAACGAAGGAGACCACACGAGCTAGTACCTACAGCATGTGCTTTTGATTGTCACACGCAAGGTTGCAATCGTTAAGTAAATCCCGTTGGTAAATGTTATCACTTTCGTAAGCTAATTCTTGCTAAAAATTGTTGCGAAATCATACTGAGAAAAATTTGCCACATTTTTATAGAGATTTTCCTGTACATTAACTGCTATTAATTAATTATATTAATTACATGATAATTAATTATACATCATTAACCGTTAAAATCCACTGGTCAACTACGTTGTTCGTTATCCTTTTGTTCTAAAATAACTTAAATAATAACATGTATTAAGTTTTCTTGCCCGCTTCTGTATTGAAGGAGCACCGTGGTTATAATTGATGGCGTTTTTTACGTAAATTCATTCCTAATTTTCTTAAGTCAGAGAAAATCATTTGATTATTTTCATCTATTCCTTCTTTAGGCGATGAAAACATAAATTCTTATGTTAGATAAGACATTCAAATGAGTTTACCGATGAGCGTGTCATTAAAGATGACGACTAAAATTTAGTTTAACTTTTGCTCTAGGCTTTGAGCATAAGTAGAGCGATATTCCCCTTTGACTCGTGTTCGACAGTCTCTCTTTGCATTGTACTCACCTTCAGTGCTCCTAAATACAAGAAAAAAAGCAATACTGAGGTTACACAGAAGTCTCTCAACATGCAATCAGTATAGAAATAACTAATTAATGCAAATGATGATATTCAATGACAACTATTTACTAATTGTCTTGTAAAAGTTGTGGACCATATTCTTAAAGAAGCTGAATACGATTCCTGATAAAAAACGTAGCTTTACATGAGAAATCGTGTTTAAATGTGAATATTTTTCATATATTTAAACTGCCATAATTAAGATGTTTGCTACAGAACTGACTTAGTTCAGTATATTAGCTGTAAAAGTGACGTAATTCAATACTTTAACTGAAGAACTGCTGTAATTCATTATAATAATAATTAAGATGTTTGCTACAGAACTGACTTAGTTCAGTATATTAGCTGTAAAAGTGACGTAATTCAATACTTTAACTGAAGAACTGCTGTAATTCATTATCTTAGATGAAAAGCTACAGGTCTTCCAGTACAAGTGAACGTAGTTTTCACTTGTAAAGAAAGTTCTTCGTTGCACAGACAGACTTTCCTCTTCGGTCATTTGTTTCTTCCTTGACTTAACTCTTCATTTTACTCTTCCCTTGACTCGTCACTTTACTCTTCACTTGAATTTTCCCTTGACTTTTCACTTGACTTTTCGTTTGACTCTTCACTTGACTTTTTCCTTGACTCTTCACTTCACTCTTGACTCTAAATGAAAATTACAGACACTTCGCGAGCTTGACAGCTTTCTTCGCAAAAACAATTTTTCATTGAGCAAAGGACTTCTCTCTTTATATTCATGATTCTAACTTAAGCTTTTAGACAAAGCAGAAAGACGTCACACAACCAAATGGACGTGTGCTCCTGACCACAGTCTGAACCCATGGAAGGAATGGCAACCATTTCACAGGAACATCGTCTAGGAATTTTTGTCGTCCTTGTAGTCACTCAATAAACGACCTCCGCGTAATCAAAGACCAAATGCCTGACAATTAACGTGCATGTTACCTCATTCCTGCATCAGGAGAGAATTTCTGTCATTGAGAATATAAAAAAAATGATGTTGGCTGTATTTTTCTCAATTTGCGTTAAAGTTGTGAAGTGACTTTTTTATGTGGCGTGAGGAACAACATGTCAAGACCTGGATTAAAAATATCTAGCTCTATAACACTCACCAAATTATCATATCTTCTTCTCCTTCTCGGAAAAATGTTCAGAACTAGCTCTTGAATGTAACAAGCAACAGCCAATTGTACCAGCAATTGAGTTTGTCAATCCGTTTTATACTCTATGTGACAAGCATTAATTTGGTACACAAAACATCGCTACGTAAGAACTTTCAAAATTTTGTGTTTGGCTTGAGGAACTTGTCTTTCTTGAAAATCCGTCCAGTACTTACTGGTTTCTGTTGTCTTTCTGTTTTTCTGTTTTCCGCTTCAGAATCCAACAAGGGAGCAAACACTCGCAGACCCTCGACTTCAACAGTTCAATCCTCGACAGATGACATTTGCGCACACTATCCTCACTCATAAAGTTGTTACCGTGCACTTTGCTCATTCTGCGGTGGATTTCAGCATCGCTACGTACTTCTACTTGCAGCAAATGGATTACACTTCGTAACTCACATTTAGCGGGAGCATCGATCGTAGCAGCCATGTTCAATTGTTCGTACCTCACGCTATCATGCAGTACTTTCGGTCATAAGATTATTTTGGTATGAAAGTTTCCCTTTTTTATTGCAAATCAGAGGTTCGAAAAAAATGCAGCACTCATATTTTTCCAAAAATTATTCATCTTCAGGCTAAAATTACAACTTAGCAAAAAATTACATGCAGCAGCACTAACATAGTGATGAAAATGTGTCTAAAAGCTGTCTGAAAACAGTTTAATTCAAATAAAAAAATTATATCAACACTTCGTGCTCATCCTGTGCATAGTCTTATTAGCAAAGGCTAAAATTCTATCCAAGAAAACAGATATTATCGATCTTTATATCATACGTAAATATATAATCCTAGTATTAAAACCGAATACTGCATTCACCAATAGAGATCGTGCACGCTCTTCAGTAAATAGCAACCCACGCAATAATTTGATGCAGAACATCGCCGGCTTGTTGATTCATGGACATTTGAAGCTGTCTCTCGGTTATATTATCCATGTTCAATTTGGTGTGCATGCTCTCGAGTCACGGAATGTCCCTCGCCTCATGTGCTGTTCTTCTCTGCACGATCCATACTCAAATATTATAGTGTTCTTCCCTGCACGGTCCATACTCAAATATTATAGTGTTCTTCCTTGCACGGTCCAAACTCAAACATTATAGTGTTCTTCCCTGCACGGTCCATACTCAAATATTATAGTGTTCTTCCCTGCACGGTCCACACTCAAATATTATCGTGTTCTTCCTTGCACGGTTCAAACTCAAACATTATAGTGTTCTTCCCTGCACGGTCCATACTTGCATATTGTGGTGCTGTTCTCACAGGCCATTCGTGGCCTTCACTTGCAAATAATCTTTATTTGACAGAGAGGAAAGAAAAAGTCGTAAAGTCTCTATCACCACTGAGAACTTGCTCAGCAGAACAAGATGTTTCGATCCTCATTATAAAGATTTTGTACAATGTTCTGCTTGAGAAATTTAGAGTTTTACCAGTCGATTCAGATAAGCTGGCAAATAATTTTTGTGCTTCGGGAACTAAAATAGCGATCACTTTTCTTATCAAAGGTTGTCCATCTGTCATCATCTGGGACCAGATAATGTAGTCGGATCGATTTTTTGTACTAAAACATATTTCAGTTATTTGACAAGCATATTATTAAACATGTAGATATTTCTCCCAAATACGTTTTACAATTTACTTATATATCTTACTGCAATCAGTCCATTAAGATTTACTATAATTAAATTACATACGCACACTGAATTTGATATCTTTTACGGTCGTCACATGCAGAGCGGACAAATTGTACCTCATCAAGTTATTCAACGGCGAGTAACTTTATTTTTTTTCATTCATGGTTTGTTGAACTGAATCGAAAAACTTCAGGGTTTTTTTCACTCAACATCAGGCAAAATTTGAGCAATGTTTGCTCTGAAGGTAAATAACCATAACTTAATGTATGTGTCTCTTCACAAGAATCTACGATTTAAGACGGAAGAGACAGAGAAGCATGTCTGGGCACGGACCAGGTCCATCTGATAAAAAACCTTAATGATGCACCAAAACCAACCAGCAAGTACGGAAGAGTGTGGAGAGCAGTTTCAACATGTGAATTTTTATTTGTTATCCCCAGGAATAAGTAGAGAATTGTTTGTTAAGTAAAAGGTTGCCATCGCTGAAAGGATTTAAACTACTGTTCCAGGTATTTAAATCTAACTGGAAGTAACTTTGAACATGTGTAGGTTATTTAATGATGTCTACTTCCTTATGTACTTACAGTGTGTGTACATATATTGAACATTAATGTGTTCTGAAGACAAGAACAATTCGACCGAGATGTTTACGTTGGAAATTTAACTCTACCGGAGAAATATTGTTGAACATCTAAGAAGATAGCTAACTAAGGTGAAAGAGTCATAAAGAAACTGCATTATTATTCGTAGTGTTCTTTGACTAGGCTGAAAATGTTCATTAACAAGGAAATATTCCACGACTAAATAGGCTAATATATACTCTACCGTTTTGGCGAGAAAACCGAGAAAATTCATCGACACCCTTCACTTTGTGTTAAGGCTAATGATGCACCCTAGAAATTATTACTTATATTCCACGTCACCAGGAGTTTATCTTATGAATTTTTAATCTCATGGGTAAAGTTACTCCGTGAGCTTCTTCTACAACAATCAACTATTCATGGCTGCAAAATTTCCATTAACCTTGAAAATAAATTTCATGGTTCTGCTATATAAGCGAAACTACCGCCCATCCATCCACCCATAGAGCAACGTTAACCAGAACAGTAAACCACAGATTTTAACACAATCTTTTGTGGGTTAAGAATACGCACATGCGAGTCCCATACTTTGTTTTTAATCACAACTGCATTGAAGTTATGCTTGCTAAGATTCTACTCCGAATAAAATCATATTAAAATTTCCAATCTTTCACTAGGTCTCAGTATGTTTGGTAGCTCATTTAGAGCCCGCTATCACCAAGCACCCTGGCTTGGGTGAAGCCAATCTTTAGACTGTGCATTAATTTCGAGTCAAACTAAGGCCGTACTCCGAGAGAAGAAGCCAGGCAATGATTGATACATCGGTGCGCCATCGCGCTTATCTTCTCAATTTGAAGTTACAAGCATCAAGAATGCGTGTGTGTTTTGAGGCTTGCTGTTGTTGTCACTGTGGTTGTTGGTGTTTGGTTTTGGTGGTGGTGAAGATGAGGTGGTGGGTGCTGCTGGAGATGTTGCCAGAACGGATATACTAGGTTCTGGAATGCCAGGAACACTGGTAAAGATCGAGTGGGCTTGTGCCGCTAGTCCATCACGCTGGAAGTCGACGATGGATGTTTACAAGAAGTGATTCATGAGTGGCATTCTTCCAGATCCACATAGAAACAATATGAGTTGAACGAATAATGGATCTAATAAATTGAGAGCATCATACTGACACGTCTGGTATGGATTGTTTTGGATAACTTTAAAAATTAATATTATCTTAGTGTATCTTTTGTGGTGATCATTTTCATTCGTAAAAATATCATTCATGTGTTAATTTTTACGTAGGACATGAATAAATAAAAATATTCTACCTAAGGAATGTAAGATTTGTAATAAGAATGAGCAGTTTAAGTACGAAAAAATACAGCTACTGTATTTAAGAATATTTATAATGTTTTACTTCATGAAAAGATTGGACCCAGGAAAAAATTCTATTTTAAGTTCCTCATTCAGGTTTCTTTCACCTGAGGGACAACTTCGTTTGGTTCACTGAATCTACAACGCGAAGTTTAAAATCACGATAAAGTTTAATGAAAGTTCGCAAAGTCTTGCTTTTTAAGCTACAAGAAAATCATGATGTTTCTATCACCTGCCCCTGCTTCAGTGGAAGACGCAAGAGCTTGTCTTGTGTGAGCATTGCTAAAAAAATGCATAAACAGATCTCAGACTCTCATCTTGTTTATCCGAAGACTTGAAAATTCAATCGATTAAAATGTGATTTTTTATATTTAATGAAAAAGTATGAATGAATTCATCGAGATAACATCTGTGAGATTCCACAACTCTCATGAAATACTTACTTTAATGACTGTCTCCGGTCCTAAAACTCATTTTCGGCGCTTCATATTACTTTTCGATTTCAACTCTAACAGGGCAAACTCTCGAGCCCAAATACAATATTATTTCCAATATATTACTCCCTAGAAGATCTCAAATACATAAAGATTTTTTAAACAACGTGAAAAACTGTTAAAGTTCCAGTAACTTCAATAGATCTTCCCAAGTAATACATGGAGGCCCATAAATAATAGGCTTGGGCCATTCCACTTGCTCTTGGGAGCGAGAAACTGACCAATAAAAGCAAAGCAATGACATCCTTAACATCACATGACAGCAAGCTATTGTTTAGTATGAGATTTTGTTCTGTGTCGCTTTAGCTGGTACACAAGAGGCAACTGAATGTGCTTAAAAATACAGGAAGTGACAACAAGACTTCTTATTTTTAAATGTGTTTTGCTTTGAAAAAATGATTTTATGTTGCCGCATCCTGTAGCTCTTGAGAAGTGATATCCAATTCATCATTCATGTGTTTCCCAAGAATATTTAAAAATTGAGGAGGCAGAAAAATCGAAATTTGTCAAATGGAACTTCATGCTTTTGAAGTTTTACAACAGTGAACTCCGCAGCGAGCCTAACTTCGTTCCAACAACTTTAATGGAATACTTTATTAAAAAAAAACGGAACAAAAGACATCAAAGAAAAAAGTAATGATGAATCTATTCAAATTATGAATCTTCTAGTTCTCTCTCAGGCAAAATTGAATTGTGGTACGATGCAGATCAAATATTCGATTGAAATCTGCTGTTGTGTCAATGCAAGGGTTAAATACAATACTACAATAAATAAAATTGTAATAAAATACAGTGCTAAAATTCGTGACTTTAAATTGTTTTTTTTTCTGGGAGGCCTCACACGGAAGATGATAATAACAAGAATAACCCACATTAAAGGCCACATTTTTAACAAGCAAACGTTTTGGAATGCAAAGCTTCCATTTTCAGTTCTGAAACAGACAAAGCATTCATCTAGAAACACAAACCAATATCATACTCCTCGCTATATCTGTGACTTCTGAACGGTTAATCAGAGGACAAAGATCATCACATGTCAATTAAACATTCAACGAGAAATCAGTCAACTGAATGGCTCAAAATTTGTCAAAGCTCTGTGTAATTTCTGAATAATTGTATTTCTTGTGTACAAAAATACGATCTCTCAACAGAACAAATCTTGTTTCCAGCAAAAAATACTCAGACGTTTCTGGTCCGTGTTTTTACCATTCATGCAGA
>VCRD01002481.1:0-13755 GCA_006783055.1 Trinorchestia longiramus | reverse complement strand
GATTCCATATGTCGATTCCAACACTAGACGACTTTATCTTTCACTTTTATATCTAAATCTTCTCAACCCTTCAGTTAATTCTCGATTTCTATGTACAGTTACCACCTGATTCCAAGATGCTAACACTTTCTTTTTCACTCCTTTCAGTCGCAGATTAGTATGCTAATGAAAACTTGTCTTGATTTGTCCTTTGATGAAGTCATCCTGCCTTTGAATCACGTACATCCTTCTTCAGTTTTCGGTCAAACACGACCATCCATCCCACAATACGGGTACAACTTAACAATTACTCACAAGTACAGCTACACTTATCATGTTCTGTTCATCAGGTGAAGAACTTTGTTTTCCACCTCTAAATAAACTTCAACTTTGTATTTTATGCTAATGTTCTCTCAAAGCACCTACGATAAACATTCATTCTTCACAAGTTCTAGAGATTACATCATCCTTGCTTACTGCAGCGCACATTATTATTAACAAATTACGGTACAGGAAAGCAAGGGTCTTCCAAGCTTATGTCTACCACATCATTCCGTCCGTACAAATCCTAAGAAAGATATCCCAAGTCCTCTCGCACTATCACTTTTCGTCAGCTGTTCAGGGAAAACGAAATTTTTAGGAAACATGGCATGTTTGCTTTCTTTGAGGTGACTTGCCACTTCCACAGAGTCATGAGTCCCTATTAAGCAAGCGAAAGGCAGAAATTTGAATGAATACACATATACTGTATTAACATACATATTGTGAAGCGTAAATGTCGTAACAAATCTCATAGCAGTAATATTGCAGAAGGTGAGGTTAATGCAATTGAAGTTTACAATAGAAGAGAAAGCTAAAAGACTGTATTCGATACTCATTAGAGTATTTTGTCTTAAGCTCTTTACAACGTCTAACAGAATTAACAGATTAAATATCGAACAATATTGAGCCTAATTTTCTAATTAAGAAGTCAAAAGGGAGAAGATAAGATTGATAGAATGCATATGAAACGAACTAGTGATGGATATAATTATACATTCGTGACTGAAACAGGACTCTCAGTACTTCTATATCACCAGCTTGATCGACTGGTGAGCGAATCTGCTTGCGAGCGGAAAGACCCGGGTCCAAATCCCGCTGCCGACATGGTTGACGCGGCTAGAAATACGGCATGGGACTTGGGTAAACAACCGAATAATTATCGAAGTAATTATCCGATCCAAGAATGGGCCAGAAGGTTCGTTCCTATAGCCTCATTCTATTCTATAACGCTAAACTCGTCCACAACAAGATGGAAAATACAAAACACAACTCATGAAGGTCAATGAAGAAATGGTCAATAAGGCTAAAATATCGATAAAGATTATGCAGATGAGATGTCGAGATGATCTATAACTGTCATCTGTCAAGGTCACAAAGCAGACAGCGTCTTTCAGCTGACAATTGAAAAGAGGCTTGACAAATAAGCTGATATATGAAAACTACTGACGGAAAACTGCCAAACATCATCTCCACACATGACAACTGTTCCCTGTCATGATGACTATAGTACACCAATCGCTTTTACTCTGTAAGAAAGTCGCTAATCTCTTCTTTATTTTTCTGTCTCAGGGAAGGAAAATTAACTCAAGTTTGCATAAACAGAAACTTATCAAACACTACGTTCCTCATCGATAACTGATCTTTAACTGAACTGCTACAAAAATATGATAGGTTTGCAAACATCATTTTGCAGATCGAATTTTTAGTTTACGGTGGAATTAATTTGAACGTTTCGAAAAAAAAGTATTTTTGTGAAATTTCTGATCAGTTAATATTTTTTAGTTGAACTTGCCTCTACCCACTAAAAGCCGTATGCAGTTTTTGCGTTATTAAACTGAAAATAATCCGGTGGTTGAAGTCGACCTTCCTAGGTCAAGACCTCCCGTCACAAATTTCTTATCGGTGTTTTTCCTATTTTTGACGGGGCTCTACAAGAATCATTTCTCTTGGGTCACAGTTTGCTACACGAATAAATTTTTACGCACCATTCGGTTATCATCCGAAAAGAAAGCTTTTTATCGCCTACTGTTCTCTGTGCGAGTTAGTTTTAAAAAATATAATTCCTATTTTTGTGCAAAAAATTTCTTTTAATGTACAAGAAATTAGGATTTCATTACAGGTAATTAACTTCTCTTATCGAGCTACCATCACTCAATTGAATAGAATATAATTAATGGAAGTGTGGCGAATTTTAATTATTGACGCCTGTTCCATTATTTCAATGAAAATTAGTTTCACTTAAGATTCAGATCTATGAATTAAAGAAAAAATGCACATAGTTAACATATAATGTTAGCTGCAAGACAATGTTACTAAGTTTTATAGAATATTATTAATTTCTGCGTAGTGATGTAGTGATCTTTTAAGAATTATTAACTTGTTATTTTGTTAAGAATACATTCTAACACCACCCTGAGTGTTAAGTTTCATTCAAGTTCATCCTTCAAAGTAATCTAGTATTATTTTAATTCAAAGTGGTCTTGACTTTGAAGTATTGTATAGCGCCACGTATTTCTACACTTTGAGGTGCACAAAAACTTTGTTATTTGAGATTGAAACTCCGTACAATTTTGCCTTAGCCACAGTGAAAGCGACGTAAAATATCATACAACGCAAATGGATCTTCCACGTAATGTCATGAAATTGCCAAAAGCTCAAGGTCGCAAATATTTACTTGATGATCAAATACAGGTAATATAATACCATAACTGATCCCTTTATTCGGTTGTCTTGAACATAAAAAGGTCTCGCAAAACTGTTGTAAAAAGTGCCATAGCTGATCCCTTGGAGAGGCTCAGTGCCAGGCACCAGTACAATGCAGCTGTCATTTTGAGGTTGTACGTCTCAAGCACCTGTAGAAGTGACAGAAAAATTATCTCCGTTGCTAATCGCGAACCAATTTACACGCTATTTGTTACGCTGCTCCTGTGATATTTTTCTGAAGTAATAAGACGTAAAAATTGATAGGTGGTGATGACTAATGGACAAAGAGATTTTATAAACAAAACAGAGCTCTCCAGATGCTACTCCGGAAGGACAGGAAAAAAATTCAATTGTGGCGTATCTAAAAAGAACGGATGTTATCAGTACGGTATATTAAGTTGTCCAACACAGTTTGAATGCCTTAAATTGAAAATTATATCATGAAAACTGAATTAATGTTAATTATTTTATACAATCAGTTCGCCAGCACCCATGGGAGGCCTATGAGTGAAACGTCACAGGGGAGTCAAATAATGGTTGACTTTCTTAGGAGCCACCTGCTCTTAACGAGCCGCGTTGAATAAATAATAGAAATACTAGTGTAATAATCCACCTGGACGTCATCTAACGTTCCGCTTGGATAGGAACAAAGTCAAAATTGGAAGAAAAGGATATGTTCTGTCTTTTTTCCATGAAACTCTTTCCTAACATGTACGTCGATGATTATATACCAGAAATCGATAACGATAGTTTTTGTAACACAATTTGACTCATAAACAGACAAAAATTACTAGAAAATATACGCAGGATGGTAGGTAATATATCAGCAGAAACTTTTTGAATTAATCTACTACACAAGTATAATGGGAGAAGAAATCAAATTTATCTTTGAACAACTATGAAACTTAAAAATGAAGTTTTCAATTCTTTGGTAAGTGGAAGCAAAGTGCACAGCACACAGCAGTACACAGATCAGTGTTACACAGCAGTACACACCGCACACACCACAGCAGTACACACCGTGTACTGCAGTGTTACACAGCAGTACACACCACAGTGCTACACGGCAGTATACAGATCATTGTTACACAGCAGTACACACCACAGTGCTACACGGCAGCATACAGATCAGTGTTACACAGCAGTACACACCGCAGTACTACACAGCAGTATATAGATCAGTGTTACACAGCAGTACACACCGCAGTACTACACAGCAGTATATAGATCAGTGTTACACAGCAGTACACACCGCAGTACTACACAGCAGTATATAGATCAGTGTTACACAGCAGTACACACCGCAGTGATACACAGCAGTACACAGAGCAGCGTTACACAACGTCGTGAAAATCTTACTACAGCATAACAGTCACTGCAAGTGAAATATCTATCTACAAAAGTCATTGCTGCTTTAATTTTAGATTTATCTCAAATGAAATTAATCAAAAATTGGAACCTACTCTAAATGAGAAATGTTTGCTATTAAAATTGTACAAGTTTCAAACCGTATGAAATTCATCTATTGTCATATCTAAATATTTGCTTAATCGCTGTAAATGAGAGCTATATTAAAGTAGCAAGTACTAAAATAAGTAAGATCAGCCTTTATTATTTTCAAAATTAAATTTTAAATCTTGTAGTAAAATAAAGTTTCCGTTTAAAGCTAACTTGCTCTTCATTTATTTTATTTTAACTGAAAATTTCAAATCAACTTTTGACTGCCACGAGTATCCATCATAGTTAGTCAAGTCTTATGCATGAGACTGCCAATGGCTAGTGGAAATTTGCATTAATGGCAGCATAATTGAGACTAATTGCGATGAAAATTAACACCAATTGTTGTATCGGCCAGGACCATGGTTTCCTCTTCGTTGTGCTTGTACTTTTGTTACTGTTAATATCTTCGAAAAACAAAATTTAACATTTACAAAAATTTAAAAAAAACGAAAAACGCTCTACCTGTTGTCAGTACAGCAACGCACAAGTGTTGTCAGTACAGCAACGTACAAGTGTTGTCAGTACAGCAACGTACAAGTGTTGTCAGTACAGCAACGTACAAGTGTTGTCAGTACAGCAACGTACAAGTGTTGTCAGTACAGCAACGTACAAGTGTTGTCAGTATAGCAAGCTACGAATGTTGTAAATCAATGCATTCTTTATTTAGATAGGTGAACACATAGTTCATTTAGATAGCTAAATCCATGCAGCATTTTAGTAGGCAACTAGAATCATATCAGCTCACAACAGTATCTCTGAACTTCGCTACCATTGGAACAACTCGAAAGACTTCGATTTTTTGCCCCGTTCTCAAAAATCATTGCGGTTTTCACAGCCTACCGGCAGCTGCCCAGGGTAAGCTGTGGGGCAAGTGAGCCTTTCTAACCAGGAGTGTCTTGTTGTATTTTCGATTAGTTTATTGTCAGAAAAAGAGCGTTTCAGCTTAACCACTTTCACGTTGAAGATGGTAATCAGCATTAGAGTGAGGCTTATGTAGTCTTTGCGGATTTCGTGAGCAGGATTTCTTGAGCAGATAAGCAGGTTGCTTACCTCAGCTGTGACCTGAATTAGTTCCGCTTGAGTGCGCCCAAATTAAGAAAAAAATGACAAGTCAAAATATATTAGTGTGCTGCGGCGGCTTACTGAATCCTTCAGTCTTCAACTCTGGCCGAAGTAAGGGAAATGTCGGATAGTCATTTTTACTTGGAATCAGTCATCTTAAATATCATTATTTGTGAAAAGTCATTACAATAACCAGTGACAAGCACCAACGAGCAGTGTGAAACAGATATTTTTTTAAAATTGTCAATCCCAGTGAGGAGTCTCTAGCTTGTCCGTGTGTTTGATCAGCTGTTTAATAGCCGAATTAAAGTTGTAAATTTATGACTTAGCGTTCAATTGAAGATGATCTAACATCATCATAATTCTATTTCAAGACAAATAAGTCTACATATTAGCGTCAATCCTATATCAAATTATAACTTAACTGTACATACTACAACCACAGACGCTCATGATGTGTTTTCCCTCGACACCGTGAAATGAAATTTGATCTCCTTCAAAGTAGATGGCGTATGAATAAAAGTTAAGAAAATATTTAAAATCAATTTGAATGAAAATAAAAATTAAAAAGAAGTGCATTATTCTTACAACTTACGATTCTTAACACAATCATGCAGGCAGATCTCAATTATACGTATGAATTATACAAGATATCTAGTTTTGATTTTTTCAATTATCAAGACTGATTGTTAACTTTACTCCCGATATGATCAGCAAATACCATATTATGGTTCCCACGTTCGGGGTAGAATTGTCTGGCGATCTTCATGGTAAATTTGAGGGTCGTTTTTAAATAATAATACCTATTTTAGAAAACATAACATGAACCTGGAGCGCATCTTCGAGCATCTAAGCCAACAATATTCTAATCTGCCGAATAACACAGTTTGCATCCTAAGACCACCAGAAGGGGTAATAATTAGATGCATCTTGGGGCGGAGATGGAAGCGGTGCACCAGCAGAGTGGAGTGTGAGAGGACAGCAGGGTAACAGCGTGATAACTGCACCAAAACAGCATGATACAGGCACGCGCCAGCGCTGGTGCCATAGGGGGCTGATGTCGTGGTGTCATAAGCTCATGTCACCCGCTGACGCGTCAGCCAACTCTCCACAGGAGTAATCCCCGACCTCAGCTTGAGGGTACGAGCCCCCTGGTCTGGGAAGCCTTGTGGTCCTGTTGTCAACACGCTCTCAGTTGTCTCCTCGAACCAGATTACCTCGCGGGAAGTCCGTGGCAGGGGTCATCCTCTGGACTCAGGTCTCATGCGACAAGTCTTTCACTTGAACCGCAATGACATCCATTCCAAGTTGAGATACAAAGTGTCCCCGCGGCTGCACCCCGGGCAACTGCATGTTTATCGCCTCATGAGGCTCCGTGACACTGCTTCTTGCTTCCACTTCCATTCCTGAGATCCAAAGCTTCGGTGTCCCGGTGGCTGGTACACGCTGGTCAGCCCTCTGTGCTGCACTCCGGGAGCATTCGTTTAGCTCCTCCTTTGAGAAGCAGAAACAGCTTATCAGACTCACTCCCTGCCGCTGCCAACTGGTCGGAGGTAAAGACCTGGGCGGGTCTGCTCATTTGTGGACACTGCTGTGGCAACCACTGGGAACACAGCGGGTCCTGAGCACGACCCAATAGGTCCTGAGGAAGACCCAATGATAGAATGAAGGGCGGGTATGCCACAGGACCCCTTACTGTGAGCAATCGGTGGGCGGTACCCATCGTTTGCGATTTTGCTGCTGTGTCCGCCGCATGAATGCTCCGACGGTCCGCAACTCCGGCAGTGTCTCACGCTACTCCGTGGCGCTAGCAACAGTTCGCTTTCATATTCGCTGGTGGTTAAGAGTGGCAATATATGTGGTGTGTTTTGTACGTTTGTGTGGGAAGCAAGTTGTGGAAAAATGTTAAACCCATTCATGGACTCTGGCCATGTAGGCTCTTTGATGGGCCATAAAATAGGTCCTGCAGCCCATCATATGGGCACAGACTCTATAGGCCACTCTCAGGCAAATCAGTACAACAACGGGTATGGAATGACACACCCTTCCATGCACCCCGGTTCCATGGCTTACTCTAGGGATATACTATTTAGGCGTGATCACATGGCCCCTTTAGGAACTTTAGGAAGTCACGATTTCAACCAACAACACCACCATCACGCAGCCATGTTTGGAACGACGCTAGCACCTGACCCTTCCAGTGTCATGTTTTCAGGCCTCCATGAACACCACCAACACAACATGAACAGATTTGCAGGCATGGAATGGTCTCATCAGCACCAACAATTCCACCATGGTGTAAATCCCATGAATATGGGACCCATGACTACCGCCCATACACCCGGAGCGTTTCTCCGGTACATGAGACAGCCTATCAAGCAGGAGTTATCGTGTATGTGGCTAGATCAAGAACAGCCTTCTCCTAAGAAGCCTTGCAACAAAACTTTTGGGAGTATGCATGAAATTGTGACCCACATAACAGTAGAACATGTTGGAGGCCCTGAATGTTCGTCTCATGCTTGTTTCTGGCAAAATTGTCCGAGAAATGGTAGGTCCTTCAAAGCTAAGTATAAACTTGTGAATCACATTCGAGTGCACACCGGAGAAAAACCATTTCCGTGCCCATTTCCAGGATGTGGCAAAGTTTTTGCAAGATCTGAAAATTTGAAAATTCATAAAAGGACACACACAGGTGAGAAATTTTATCTGTTATAATCTGTATACCTTTTCGTGTGAGAGATCGTACATCATTTGTGAAGTGTGAAAAAGGAATTGAGCACACATAGCCTAGTTTAGTGTGTAGATTAGTTATTGTATAAATTATACAGAGTGTTAGGGTTGGTTGCAGTCAAATTTTAATGAGTTCATTAATGTTTCATGCTAGTAAGAAAATTTACAAACGGTAACATTTACTACGAACGAGGCAAATTGTGGTAATATAACTATTTAAATGTGTGTAAAGCATCAATTCCATAGCTTTGGTGCGTTTTTCCGATGCTGTCCTGTGTTCTCATGAAAGATGTCACCTTGCAGGCTGCTCCCTTACAGTCCATGCATTGCTCTAGTTGGTTTTGTTCTCATTTATTTTGCTCTACTATATTTAGCTTTAGGTTATTTTGCCCTAGTTTGTTTTGCTCCAATTTATTTTGCTTTAGTTTGTTTTGCTCCAGTTTATTTTGCTTTAGTTTGTTTTGCTCTAGTTTACTTTGCTCTAGTTTACTTTGTTCCAGTTTAGTTTGCTCTCGTTCATTATGTTCCAGTTTATTTTGCTCCAGTTTATTCTGCTCTAGTTTATTTTGCTCTAGTTCATTTTACTCATAAGTTTATTTTGCTCTCAAGTTTATTTTCCTCTCAAGTTTATTTTCCTCACAAGTTTATTTTCCTCGCATGTGAATTTTGCTCAAGTGTATTTTGCTCTAGTTTATTTTCCTTCAGTTATTTTGCTCTAGTTTATCTTGCTCCTGGTAATTTTGCTTTAGTGTATTTTGCCCTATTCTATTTTGGAATTTAGGAAGAAAATACTTGGATTGTTTCTCGTGCCAGTATCCCCCACCCGAATTTATATGTTAAGTAAAAATCCCAATGTTTATCACTGAGAATATGAAAAATGTAATGAATCTAAAATTGTTAATGATCGTAAGGAATAATTATAATTGCACAAATGCATCTTAAATACTTTAAAGTTGAATGCAGAATGAACATTTACACAATGCGTTATTACTGATACCCGGGGCAAAAATGTCTAAAATTGTATTCTTTTTTAAAGGAAAATTAGTCTCCTTTAAAAAGTAGTTATTACTGCATTTCTTGAATTGTTCTTTTTTCCGTAAGTGAAACTGTAACTTGCTATTTAATAATGCAAGGGATGTATGTTTCGTGGTTCTTGTATTAGGATTTGAAACATTCATTGCAAAAAATTTTATCCTATGATTAATTTTAATAAGCTAAGATAAATAAGATTAACTAAATAAGTTATTAAATTTTTACTAAGGTCTTAACGAAAATTTTAACGATCTATCAACGTGTGAACAAACTCTGAAACGCCAAATAAGTTCATAATTTAACACGTTGCCTCCGATTGCCTGATTGGTGTAAAACTTCACTTTGTACGCATAGTCACTAGAAGGATCTGAAAAAATTACAGAACCTAACCTAAGTGGTACACATACGTACCACTTCGGAGTCAACGTGTTAAACGAGTTTCAAAAATACAATGTCAGGTCTTCGGTATTTATGAAGTTTCACACGCAAGAAAAGATTGCAATCGTTTGTTGTTTTTCATGGCTGTGCGTAGCCTAAAAGGTGTGAGCAAAGCAGAACTAGAGACGCTTTTTAAGAATATGCCCTTTTAAATCGTGAACAATTGATTCAGCTTCAGGGTATTCCAATTACCCACTTTTATTTGTACCTATGAACGTAATGCATTATTATCGAAGCCGAGGAATTTAGCTTACAAAAATTATCGTTTGCAAAATGCAACGAAAACCTTTTCAATTACTGCCTTCGATAGTAATAATAATTGTATCAATTAATTACCTGTAAAATGTATATGAAGGCATCTTAGGTTTTAGGGTCGCGATGAAATTCAAAACTTTCATCACAATTTCTTTAATTGAACAGGAAATGTCTTTATTATGTGATGTTATATATTAACAATGAACATATGCATAAAAAGCCCCGAAATTATGTAAGGACTGTATCTTAGTAATAAGATAATAAAAAGCGTATTAAGTTGGGATCATATTTTAGGAAGTAGTCGGCGAACATGATATTCAAATGATCCGAAGTTAGTGGGGAAAAACTTAATAATACTGTTAATAACATCACTTTCCACAGCAGTTACGTAGATAAATTTGGAACAATTAGTTCGGTTATCTAAAAAGGGTAAGCTCTTGTAAAAAATATTAGCATGAGAGAAGTACTTTCATTATTCTTTTTGGGACACGTAAAACATTATAAGATCTCAAATTAAAAATTTTTGTGGGGTAAATGGAGAACAAATTCGTTGTCTCAATCTTATAGCATGAGCTTCCAAAACTTAACTTACGCTTGAAAAAATCATGAATGCTTCAAAAGATTCAATGTGTGGCAATTATGTTACTGTAACATTAATTCAAATGACTCATGTACCCAAATGACTCTAATGTAATAATGAATTAAATAGCTATAACAAGTAACGTAAATGAATTTCGTTGAAAAAATTAGCTACTTGCCACAATGCAAACTGCTTAAAAACTGGAAAAATGCATAGTAATTCAAACATAGTACGTAATAGACGCTCGACATTAAACTGGTATTCTCCATCTTCAATTTAATATTATGAAAATAATATATTAGGATCTCATACAAGAAATGGTGCACTTAATGAAATGAATGAAACCCCTCTGAAATATTTAATAAGCATTTTATTTGTTTGATATATACACTACATTAAAGATTGACTTTTCTCCAACGTACATTTAAGTTTTTGCTTCTTTTTAAAAATCTTCATCCTAGGATGTAATTAACAGATCAAATACTTCAATTATATCTTCCTTATTGAAGAATATTTTATTGCGTATTGAATGGTCGAATCGTTTAAAGAAGAGTTTATCAATAAAAGTGATTCAAGATCATGTTAAAAGATATGGAAAAATTCCATAATTCAAACTTTGCAGGTTTTCGATGGATAATTGAGAAGTGTGAGGCCTTGCGTTGTCGTACTGCAAAATTAGGGAATCCCTTCTCACAAATCTACGAGGTGTCTCTCGCAATTTTTCGTGTCCACACTCTATTTCTTTTCAATACGAGGTTGCAGTTATTGCTTTCTCATGTTAAAAAATGTATCATGAATAACCCGTTCAGAAGACAGGTATACAGCAACCATGATCTGTTTAGGGTGCAGAGGTTTCCGTTATGATTTCTTCATTCACTTGCATCCTACCACAGGAATAGTTTTTTTTTTTGCTCCCTAAGAGCATTCATTCCTTATAGTATGTAATGAGTTGATAATGCAAATATTAATTTTCTTGTCATGGAAGCAACAGAGGACAAAACCCGAAACGACGGTCTTTTAAGTCGCATTTAGTTCATGCTGAAAAAATCTGTCCAGTTTTACTCTTTTTAATCATTTGCAAGTAGCAAAAAACAGTCGCGCAAGATTTTTCGCTATTGAATTAAATAATATGATCAACCACCTGCTGACAAATGTGTCATTTCATGTGTGAAATCCGAATATTTAAAACTTACTACATTCATAGAACGTTAACACAAAATTGAAATTCTCGAATGTGAAGTGCATGTTATGGAAACAGTTTATTTTAAATAAAGTACGTGGATAGAATTTTGACATCAGACTGGAGTATAAAAAGCTACTATAGCCGACGAGCACAAAATACTTGTATTTGTAATAAAAATTGGTATCTTGAGAATCTTTTGCAGCTAAAATTCTCAATTTTAAATCAAGTAATTGTATTGGATTTTAATGCTTCTAAAGTTGCTTGAAATTCGGATGTGTGAAAATTATGCACATGTGCTAGTCATGTATGAGGTACAAATATTCGAATATTACGTACGGGCACTGCAATTAAGTACACGTGCATGCAGTTTCTGAGGCCCGTTGTTCATCTTATTGACTAGAATTTGAATGTGTGGTTACCCGCTTTGAATTTTTCCATTTTAAAGTAATTTCTTTACATTACTTTTACGTTCTAGTTGGACTAATTTTTAGTTTACTTTTTGTAATTACATCTCATTATCGCTTTCATTGATCTTTAAGTTACATTTTTCAGCATTTGATCTTAAAGTCTACGATCATCCCATGGTATTTCCAAGTAATGAAAACGAAACATGTATAATGATAAAATATATCGGTTTAACCCTCTATGTTGGTTCTTTGAGAAAAAATCTTTCAAACTTTATCAACATTATTTCTTAGGCAATAGGAGAGGGATTTTTAAAATTAAACTCATGTGTAGAACTCGCGTTGTGGCTGAGGTACGAAGAGGTACAACAGCCTCTTAATGACAAGATTCAACAGTTTTTTACGACCGCAAGACCAGGTAAAAGGTAGCGGTCACAGAGCTCAGCGTGTGGTCACTTTTTCGCCTGGAGAAGTTCATCAGAGAGGCCCTAGTCAATGAATTTCATGTTAATTTCAACAGTTCATAAACCGTTGCTAAAGACTTCGCTTTCTTTGAGGTCCAAGCTGTACTTAACGAGCATAACGAGCTTCTAACTAATCAGATCGCTACAGACTTCCGGTGGATCACAAATTCTGTTTTAGGGTGACGACCTATTTTTTGGACTACGTAGTATATTTTTTGAAGTTTTCAATATTTCTTTAAGATTTTAACTTTGACTTCTTAGCGTCAGCAAAGTAGCAGAGCTGTGAAACTTGAAATTTTCTGAAACTACAGGCATTTTTTTAAATTCTTGTAAGCGTCACTGTGTTCATTCATATCAAGATGCGTCCGTATTCAAAATGCTCTGTTTGTAATGAGATGTAATACAAGGTCAGTAACGTGTACATTATTGGATATCAAATAAAATGAACAATTGCAAATTAACGATTTACCGCACATTACTGAATTCCAAATGAAATTTCTGACTGTGAAACATTAGTTTCGGAACAGAGGGAGTATTTAAGATTCAACCAGACATTAAAACTAGAGTCAAAACTTAATTTCATCATTGTTTCTCCCTAGCAGACTTGTGATTCCCAATATTTTAGTCTTTTTACGAACTGCTTCATTAATGCTGAGTTGAACGGTTCAATTAAAAGTTGCATTGTTCCAATCACTGTGAAGACATGGGAACATTTAGCCTATTTTTTATCTTTGGGATTTGATGTCGACCCTAAAGCTGTAATATAGAAAATACCGAATATTTTCATTATATTCTTGCAGTTTTACGGCGCAGTAAACATAATAAAACAGAATAGAAAGAATAGAACAGAATATGGCAACAGGAACGATTAGAGTGGTTCATTCTTGGGTTGCTACCCAAGTATTAGGTTGTTACAAAAATAATGGCCGCTCGAAGGCCAACGCATGCTTCTGAAATCGACCATTATTTTTGTAACAACCTAATACTATATTGTTGCGTAACTTTTTTCAAAAAAGCGAGACCAAGACATGAACTTCGTCTTAAAATCTAAAAAAGCTAAAATATTGATCTATCTTTACAGCACTGGAGCGTCCTATCACCATTTACCTTACTTCAAGAATGAGAACCCTGTTTCCGGGGACATAACCGTCATCTAAAATTATTACTGTAAACAAACTGTTCCTGAAGCCTAGTATTCGCATGACTGTCTGTGCCTACTGCCTCAGGCGTTTGTCTGTGTATACTGCCTCAGGCGTTTGTCTGTGTATACTGCCTCAGGCGTTTGTCTGTGTATACTGCCTCAGGCGTTTGTCTGTGTATGCTGCCTCAGGCGTTTGTCTGTGTATATTGCCTCATATTTGTCTGTGTATACTGCCTCAGGCG
>VCRD01002480.1:33801-45535 GCA_006783055.1 Trinorchestia longiramus | reverse complement strand
AAACACAATTTATAATCTATCTAGATTTTTTTATGCTCTATGAAAAATTAAACCTTTCTAACATGTTAACATTTATAAGGTTAAAAAAGCACCAATTTATAAGCCTGAAATATAACAGAAACAAAATAAGAGGAAAAAGTAAAAGAAATCCCGGTTTTTGATAAAATTTAATTAGTCGATTTGACTCCAGAGCTGAGGAATTATAGCACGAGTTTGACATATACGTATGTTTCGTTTGAATATTGTTAGCTCTATTTCAGTTTATACTTAAGTTGTGTGACACAAACACATGGTAGACACTTATATGGAGCATGTTTCGTTACTAAGTTAATTTTGTTAAAATCGCCAGAACGAGTATTTCCATAAATGCGAAAGCTTCATAAGTTTCGACAGTTCTGCTCATTGTGAAACAATAATATAATTTAATTACCTTCATATAACTTAATTAACATGATTTTAAAAAAGCGGTAAGCTTTTCAAAGAATAACGGAATTCGATAAGTAATTTTAAATTTTAAAACAAATGTTACTCTCCTCTTTGTATGATTAACTTGTGAGATATAACTTGTTGTACTATGAATGCTTACTGCATGCCTATTGATGGCTCAAATTCTGAAAACAAGGGGAATAATTTCACAGAACACTAAAGTATTACAACTCATACAAACTTTGTTTTTCTTTTCATTCAGCTCATTACGGGAATCCTTCTGATCTTGTTGGAACGCTGGAATATCAACAAGCCTCATCACGCGGCCTGGAGTCTGCGCCTGAATAATGGCATCGTCTGTCTTGTGTTCCTCACCCTCGTCATTAATGTGATGGTCTCTAGCTTTGGAGCTGACGTGATGATGCCCATCCAGCAACAGCAAATTCCTCAGAAATTTGGAAGAAGCTTGAACGGTTCATTGCGTGTTCAATAATAAAGAGTAAGAAGAGTTTGCATTCATGGCTTGAAAGATTCTGCCTTAGAGGACAGCTCCCTCCTTCCTTGAAGCATCGAAAGAATGCTGCATTTAATGCAGCATAATACTGCATGTCGTAGATGAACTAACTAAAAGAAATCAAAATATAAGACGTGGTATTTTTGCTAGTACGTTATCTATAAGGGGTACCGGAAAGTCCTGTCCTCTTTTCTTTTCTTCAACTTTGAACTATGTATTGGTGGAAGTAAAAACTGTGACTGCAGACTTTTACTGTCAGCAACTCGAACGTTCAAATGAATCGTTCCGTAAAAAATGTTCTGCTCTAGTGAACAGAAAAAGAGTCATTTTGGAACATGATAACGCTAGACCCCATTCTGCCAAACACACTAAAGAAAAAATAAAGTCCTTAGGTTAGGAAGTTCTTCCTCACCCACCATACTCACCAGACCTTGCTCTATCAGATTTTTACATATTTCATTCTTTAGAATGAAAAATTCTTTCTTCATCGGAAAAAGATTCACAAATGTTCACGAGGTTGAAGTGAAGTTTAATTCCTTTTTTCTTCCATAGATGTTCATTTTTTGAAAGGGGGATTAAAAATTTCCAGAGTAGATGGAAGGTTATATCTAATTAGAGGGACTACTTTGTTAAACAATAAAGAGTTTTCAATAATATTTCTTTCAATTATTATTCTTAACTAAAATCAGGACAGAACTTTCCGGTACCCCTGATACGATGTTTTAGCAGTAGTCACTAGCAAAGGGTTTACATCGCCTCCTAGTTTTTGGAGGGTTGTACTGTATCTCTTCAGTCACACTTCTAGAAATAGAGATTCGGCATGTTAGAAAGTTATTTATACTTAAGAATAAGCGAATAGTGTGCTTTTCTTCGTTTTTGTCGGTCATTCTGTCAGCGCCAACTCACCCCAGAAAGTATTTGATTTGTTCTTACGTATAAGTAAGAGTTTGCCTTACGTTTATAACAAAAAGTACAAAATTTTACTATTACTCCGATTTTTGGGGAAATCTTGGTCAAGGTGGAGCGAAATATGTAGAAAAAAACAGTTATTAGAAGAGTAATAATGGGGTATTTACTGAACTAAGAATGGTAAACAAACGATACCAAACAGAACCCCATCATCAAGAACATATCCACGCCTGCAAGGCTGTTAAGCGAACGATAAAATCTACAAAACGAAATAAAGAAATTACATTTGCAGCTCAAGCTAAAGTCACCCGAAAAGCTTCTACAAATATGTGAACGACTGACAACTCAAAGGAGACATTATTGGACCACTGACTGATTCTGAGGGCTCAACGCTGACAAACAATAAAAGCAAAGACAAATTTCTTAATACATACTTTACTTCTGTGTTCACTCATGAAGACTTAACTGAAATCCCGCAACCTCAGGCTTTAAACCCTCAGGAAATCCTGTTAGGTGGCGTATATACAGTAGAAGAGGGAGAAGAACCGCTCAGCATTTTAAACCCATGTAAGTCAACCGGACCCGATGGCCTTGGTCCCCGGATACTCAAAGCCGAAGTAATAAGCGAACCTCTAACAAACGTCTTCAATCGATCTCTTGAAACTGGGATAGTTCCGGATGATTGGAAGCTGGCAAATGTTACTCCTATTTTCCAAAAGGGGAACAAACAAATACCTAATAACTATCGTCCAATCAATTTAACATCTGTCATCAGCAAAATAATAGAAAGACTACTTAAAGTCCGTATAACAAAGCACCTTAATGACCAAAATCTTATTAATGACACCCAGCACGGTTTCAGAGAAAAACGCAACTGCCTCACAAATCTCCTTGACTTCTTTGGAGAAGTTAACCGCATATACGACAGTACGAAAGCCGTAGACCTCGTATATCGAGACTTTCAAAAAGCCTTCGACAAAGTTTCCCATGAAAGACTTATGGCCAAAGTGGAAGCGCATGGAATACGAGGCAACTACTCGATACGAAACTGGCTCACTAGTCGCACTCAACGCTTGGTGATTCACGATCAAGCAAGTGATTCAACACTTATAACATCCGGAGTCCCTCAAGGAAGCGTTTTAGGCCCGCTCCTCTTCATCATCTACATGAACGATCTTGATGTCGGAATCATCAGTAAAATCAACAAATTTGCCGATGACACGAAACTCTGTCACACGAAACTCTGATGCACCAACGTGCATCAGAGTAACTATCCAATCAGACCTCAACCGTCTTCTACAATGGACTGAAACCTGGCAAATGAGCTTCAACATTGAAAAATGTTCAGTAATGCACGTTGGTGCAAATAACCGGCATTTCCAACACATGATGAATGACATACCTACTGAAATAGTCCAGCAACAAAACGATCTAGGTGTCATTGTCACTGAAAATCTCAAACATGACAAACAAGTGGAAAAAAGCGTCAAAAATGCGAGCAGGATTCTTGGTTTCATTGCACGAAACTTTAAATACAAGTCAAAGAACATAATATTACCGCTCTATAAAGCGCTAGTCCGGCCTCATTAAGAATATGCAGTGCAACTCTGGTCTCCTACTTAACAAAAAGATATTAATAAAATGGAAAAAATACAACGGAAAGCAACGAAGATGATTCCAGAACTCCGCAATCTCAGCTACGAAAGACGTCTTCAACGCCTTGAACTTGTATCCCAAGAACAAAGAAGACTGTGAGGATAACTTATTGAGACTTTTAAGTATCTCAACGGCCTTAGCAATGTTACCCTGGAAGGGCTTATCGAAAGAGACGGTAACAGACGAACCAGAAATAACGATCAAAAACTATTACTGAGAAACTTCAAGACATCTCAAGCTATGAACTTTTTTCCCGTTAAAATTGCCGCAACTTGGAACCAGATGCCAGAAAACATAGTTTCTGCTAGCACTGTAAACACATTCAAAAATCGTCTCGATAAATTTTGGATTACGAACCCCCCAGTATTACATCCTACTAACTCTATGTCCCTAACTCCTTAAGGCTAATGTATGATTGAGATAAATTCACGTGACATGAATGCCTGTGCGAGAGTGATATGAGTGCACATGACTAAATTGACTTACGTGGTTAAGGTGTACGTGCATGACTGATGCATTTACTCTTGACGGCATGGGACTTCGGTATTGAACCAAGAATGGGCCAAACGGCTCGTTCCTATTGCCTTATTCTATTCTATTCTATTCTAAATACAGTGAATATTAAAAACATATTTTTACCTGATTTCAGAAAAACTACACAATAAAATTATTTATTTGATGACGTTTTCGGCATCTCAGAAAGCTTGGAGTTGTTCGCTATTTATGAAGTGCAGGTTATCACATTCCTCGATTTATGGGAAGTGTTTGCAGAAAAATGCATAGTCTTCAAAATGAGTTCATGACTCCCCATTATATATTTCTATATTTAAATTATTTAAATAGTAATTAATGGGTTGTATTGCATTTAAAATAAAATTATTTCTAAGTGCTTTCTACGCATTCAATCTGGCATAATAGGATAGCTCTATGTACATGTTTACAGTACTTTACATGTCGTTTAATGTCAATTAGCTTAAGAACTTACCCTTTTTAGGGATATTGATTTAATGTTAATGAGAGCTATATAAAATTAAAATGTTTAATAAATGTGAATGACGAGGTAGTATATAGATAAAATTAAACGGATTCACTCGGCCCACAATTAATCTAGGGACGGTATCTAGTAATTACAGCATTACAACTCACTTGACCTCGGCCGTGACCAAGAACATAAAGGCAAAATTTCGGGAGCCTAGGTCATCTTATCAATGTGTGAGATTAATCTACATTTTTCAGTAAATCGAATGAAAATAGAATCATAAATATCTGTGAAAAAAGTGGAATTGAGACTTAATCGATCTTCGGTTAAAGTGGTAACATATGTATGTATATCAGTAAGTCATTTATAGAGCTCTTACAATAAATTCAGTTGGACTCAACAAATTCTGCTGAGTAAATTTTTAGCAGCCTAGTGAGAGAAAAAACTAAAAGTTGGTCCAAATGCTCGACGGCTGTGCTTGACAGGAAGAGCTTATCACTAACGTCACGTCCTGAAGATTGCAGCCACAGCTCCGACCAAGACGCTCGTCTCAGCACGCTCATGTTAAAGTTTACATTGTTTAGACTCCTAACATCTTTTGCGCCGTGATGTACGAGACAGAATTTCCATATACTCATTTAAATTTAAAACTTGAAAATCTCGCTTTTGCACTTACTTTCTCATTTGATTTCATGAATATTTTACTTTTGCATCCAATTCATCTTATTTTTTAATACTTTCGAAAGATCGCACGAAAACCAGTGAGGCATCATTCAAGTGTTACGGTCTTATGAGCACAATTCGAGGATACCTGTTCCTTTACCTACCAAGATGAGCACTCACGGTAAGTTTTATCTCTCCTGTATTTTGAGCATATTTAAATGCGTTCATTAAAACGCTGCAACTGGAGCCAAAAACTTTTGGCTTATCTATTTTTTTCGAAAAATGAGGACGAAACTTTTCATCCTGCTGTCAATATTAGTAAAGAATTATTATTATTCAGGGAAAACAAGTTATTTAAAATTTGAAATACATTCTGTGAAAACTGAGAAACGAGTTTGTGTAGATAATCCACGTAGAAGGGTATCGATCAAAAATAGAGGTAGCCAGTGAAAGGCAGATGCATTTTATTTAATGCGATTGAATGACAATATTTAAAGTAAATCAACCAATGATTGCCGAAAAAAATTGCATGACAACGAATCCTAGGACGTTTTACTTATTTTATTTATAAAGCCATATGAATAAATGTTCAGCATGCACTGTCGAATCATTTTAAAAATTCGTACTTACCCCAACACGAGAAGTGGTTCCAGCAAGACTATCTAAGAGGTCACCCAGCCTCACTCTCGTGTTGAAGCTTTCTGCGGCAGGAGAGAGTGCGTACATTATCTTGATAAAAGCATCCATAAATGTACCTCGTGATTGCATTAAATACAATGACTGTAATAAATGATATTAGATATTGAAATAGATACTTGGAAACTTAGTAATGAGTTAACTGTTTTCACAGAGTATGAGAGATCAAATATTCAGAGCGTAGGGTGAATTATCTAGAACCTTATGTTAACTCAGAGCTCGTAGTCAATCCTCGATCGATCAGAGGCAGAGTTCTGAACAGCGGAGCAACCACACAAGTATTATACATCAGGACTAGCTTGCGTTTTGGCATTCAACATCAAAGTACTGCTGCAATATCTGTCGCTTACTTCTTTACTATTATACCTATAATCAAGTATTCACCTATCTTTTCCCTAAATGTTGATTTTAGAATTCAAAGTAACTCGCCGTTTCTTTATCTTTTTGCAATGCAAAGTTATAGAAAATAACACAGTGATATCAAAGGATATTTATGCGTAGACAAAATATCCATCATCTTTTACGTCGGGTGAAATTAAGACTGATAGAGTCTGCTCGAAGACATTATACCTTCATGAAGTTTTCTCCCCTAATGTCACGGTTAAATAGGTCTACTTGATAGCGAACAAAGCAATAATTAGCGAAACCATGAAAGGTATATAGGTGTCGACAGAAATTTTTTCTAGAGCAAATTTTACGGTAATTTTCAAACATCTGGGATAAGGATAGAGAAAATTAAATGAAAAATTATACTACCAGATGAAATATATTGTTGTTTTTTCTTGTTAACGAATTTTTGTACATAAAAAATTATACTCAAAATGTGCGTAATCAAGTTTTAGAAAGATGGAATGGTCATTGAAATTTCGAAAGTAGTTCATTACTAATATTTTATGAATCAGTTAAAGAAGAAATTACCACAATAGAACAAAAATAATTAATTAAAATGTCCTCTGACCGTCTTCATTTGAATTCTCATGCAGATTTGCGTGTAATAGAAGTTTGTGATGTACGTACGTTGGAGTCTGAAAACGAAGCCCAACAAACGAAGACAGAAGCCTGGGATAAAGAAATATCTTCTTCTAAGAGTGAACTTCAAGGAAATAAGCGAGACAAAGACTCGGGTGGACTTGTTCTGTCTTCTGAAGGCGATGTTCAAAAAACAATAGAAAATGAGGACTTGCAAGCAGTTATTTCGTGTCATGAAAGTAAACCTCAAAAAATACAGGGGGATGAGGACTCGCATGCAGTTATTTTGTCGCCTAAAGATGAAACCTTTGAAATCATTAAAGGCAACACCTCAGATGAGCTTATTTCGTTTTCTGAAGGTGGAACCCCTGTCCCCCCGAAAAACACATCAGATAGATGTAATGTATTTTCTGAAAATGAAATCTTTGAAACCAAAACAGGCAACACCTCAGATGAACATATCTTATCTTTGGAAAGAGAAACTCGAAAAACTAAGACAGATAAATTATCAGAAATGGTTACATTGTCTCCAAAATGCAAAACTCAAGAAACTAAAAAAGAAGCCGCTGATTCAGTTATTTTACCTTTTGAGTTTGAATCAGAAGAAACCAAGATAGAAAAGACCTCGAATGCAGCTGTTGAATCAAATGCAGCGTGGAAAGTCGAAAACCCATACCAAACTGTGAACAGCCCAGCCAGACCTCTAACTATTTATTGTGAAATAGATGAACTAAAAATCGAAAATGTAAAAAATATCAAAGACGGGGATCAATGTCCGAGCAAGCAAGATTTGGAGCATGATTTAAACCAGAGTGCAAGTCCTCAAGATATATTTACGAAGAATATTCTGAAGGACGAGTTAGGTGATACATTACAGAGTGATTCAGCAGTAGATTCGTCGAATAATACAATCCCAGACGCATCGACCTCTGTCAATGGTAAAAGTTTAAATACGAGTGATCACATTCAGCAAAATGGCCATCTTTGTGAAGATAATAGGAACATCAAAACCTGCAACGTCAGAAAATCCAAAGTAGTGACTTTCATGGATACTGGACAAGAAAAGTTTGCACCTGAGCACATAACAAAAGAAAATTTCGACAAAGAAACGAGAGAGATAGAAAACACTGAACTGAGAGATAAGAATTCCAGCAGAGACAGAGACACGGGTAGCGAAGAAAAGACAAAAACTAAAGTTTCAACTACAGCGTGTGATAAAATTGAAGGCAAAACTCTATCATCAATGACAAATGAGCTACCTTCCTTGGGGTATTCATCTAAAACTCAAATAGGGAATGAGCTGATTCCAAGTGCTTCAGGTAATCTCGACGAGACTTCGGCACATCCCACCGACGCTGAATGTGTTCACCATACTGATGCCAAAATGGTGCTCGACTTGAACTCAGCCGCAGCTGCGAATGATTCTGACTTGGATGAAGGGAGGAAAAACTTGCAGAAAAGGGTGCATGAAATGATACCCAAAGATGAACGGATCATCAAAATAAATGCCAGGGAAGAGGAATTACGATTCTGCACCTCTGAAGGAACTGAAGGATTGGATTCTTCTAACGCAGGAGGAACTAAAGTGAAAACTGATATTACAAACAAAATTACTGAAGGGACTGACGATAAAATTTCTGCAGTGTACACGCAAAAAATCGAAGTAGCAAATGAACCTGGAGTCGTTTCTGATAATTCCGCAACAGTTGCTGAAAAAGCCCAAAGCGACGAAACTGTAGGGGAAAGAATTAAAAATGCTGGAACTGGAGAAGGGGAGGAAAATGAAGACACAAATCTGGCTTCTAAATTGTACATTTCACCAAACAAAACTGAAGTTGATGAGCATGGGAGACCAATAAGGAAAAGTTTGAGTTCAGTGGCGCGTACGTCTAGTTTGAAGCAGAAGGCTTACAACAAATTTACACACAAAGACGACGATGGAACTGAGGACAAAACTGCGATCGACGATAAGACTTCAGAAAATCGGAAAGTTACCAGATCTGAAAGCTTCACCGCAAAAGCCTTGAAAATTATACATAGAAATAAAAGTGAAGTCATAGAGGACGAAGACAACGATGAAGTTGACATGAGAGACAAAACGCACGGTCAGCTGTACATGCGTAAAAAGGTAAGCTTGAAATTAAATCCTTCATGTCCTTGATTATGAGTACAATTTTAATACCACTTACAGTAACTATTATTTCTTTCTTATTTACTTTGTAACTTTGACAATTTAATTTTATAACCGAGTTTGTTTGATTCTTTTGATAAAATATTCTTTTCACTAATGTATAGATGAAAAATCAAATTTTGAACAGTTAAAAAAAGTTTTAGGAACTATAAAAAACACACGAATTCTATTCTAAAAAGGTAAGTCTCAAAACTTTGAGCTTCTTAATATCAATGATTCAGAAGGAATTTCATTGATGATTACCTAAAGTCTAACAAGAACTCATACTGATTTCGTAACATCTGTAATTTCGACAGTAACCAATTTTCTTTCCGATTAGTAATTTAAGAAATTTTACAAAGTCTATCTTCTTAATTAACACTCAGGAAAAAAGTAGCAAACATGAAACGAAGTAGTTCCAGCAAATTAAATTATAAGATATCATGCATGGTATAATTCCCTGCGACATTTTAGCAGCTTACTTAGACTGTCCTCATTGAAGCGTTTAACCCGTTGAATAGTTGATTGTGATTAATTTAAATATTTCATATAGTCAATTATACAATCAATAAAGTTACTATTAATGGATTGTCTTAGAATGGCTCAGGTGGCAACTATGTTTCTTCAATCTTTCCCAAGCTTAATAATTTTATAAATTATGTACTGGGGACATTTCATTTATTAAATTTAACCCAAATCCACATAACATTTTTTGTTCGTGACCATGAATGTATTTGCAGCGCATGTTTAGCCCGTGGCGGAAACACTTTTTCGTGTTGGACGGATCTCAATTGACATACTATCGCAGCCGTCAACATTTCAACACCCTGACGGGCTGCCAAGGCGTAGTCGACCTCACGCTATTGCATGATGTGGTCAAGAAAAAACCATCCACTGTCTTCAGGACTTACTACCCTCTATTGTTGGAACGGAGGTCTCTGTCTACCATCATGCTAGTGAGTAGATCTCAACTAAAGTTGATAGCAATTGATGATAGACGATTGGACATTTTCATTCTCTACATAGTCCTATTCAAACACGACGGTCTTTTTTCGTGTTGAACAGGACATTGGAAGAGAATGCATTTTTGATCTGCAGGCGGTAGCGTCTTTGTGATTTAAGTAAGTGGATGAATATATTACGCTTTATTTTCTTTCAAAAGAAGGTTATCATATGAAGGGTGGACAGCACTAGTGGACTACTTGCATTTTTCCCGTGGTAAATATAATATATTTTCCACGGGAAAAAATGCAAGTAGTCCACTCCCGTGCTGTCGCTAACACAGCGCTGACAGAGGCGATTACGATCCAGTAGTTTACTATATGAAGGGTGGACAGCAGACTAAGTAGTCCACTAGTGCTGTCCACCCTTCATATATGCCCTCCCAATTTTTATTGGCCAGAATTAGTGCAACAATATGCAGAGGGGTGGAAAGAAAGTGAATGGTTTGTTGTTGTCAGGGCAAAAGCAGTAATGCCTGTGAATAAACAGTCCTTAATACCGATAAATGGATATATGAGAGAATAAAAAGTTAAATGTAGCCCTTTCAATCGGGATAATTACTTTTCAACTCTCAGTCGTCGATCCACTGTTTTCATTTAAAAGTTTTTATTATTTTGCCTGGTATTTTACAGGAAAAATTAAATCCCAAACTCTATAGATCCCTTATTTGCTCAATTTTTTTGACCTAACTGTGATTAAGCACTTTATCATTACCCAGGAAACCTGAAGATTGCGATGAGAAATTCTGTGTAATTTTGTCTGTTCGAACACATCGATAATTGTTCTAGGGTGAGAAAGTCCCGAATAGCTGTAGACTAACATCAAAAGAACGAACAAAAATGTATGTTTTGTAATGCCCTATTTTTCAGACGGAGCATAACAAATTATGATTTCAAGTGTAGGACTGACTTTCTAAAATAATCTCTTGGAAAAGAAACACGAGAAAAATACTGTCCACAGGGCGCGGACTGCGAGGCAGAGCAACTGCGGTGGCTGGAGCTGTTGCAGAGAGCGCTAGGAGCACGCAAAGCGGCATCCAGAAAATTTTCCGCAAAGGTAACTACCTGCAGAAGTGCACCTAAAGCGGTTCTCGAGTCATAATACTGACTATCTGAGATATTCTAAAGGCTAAAAACGATATGTTAGCAGGTTAATCTAATACTGGATCAGTGGTGGAAACAGGCCTTGAATATATGACAAAGGATATTCATATTTTTACAGTATGAAAACTGTGGCCGTAAAGTTTTAGCAATACTCTACAGTGATACAATGAACTGTAATCTTAGAATTTTTTTTATTTCAATAGCTAGGAATTAGAATTTAAATTTCAATAGAATCGAAATACCCGAGATGTATTTTAACCGTCAAGGGCCCATAGCTAAAAAAATTCTAATTCTAAATTCCTACCGCTATGGGACAAGCATAGCTTAAATTAGACGTCACATTGAAATTTGAATGCAAGCTACTTTCGACCATTAGTTTCCTCTAACAAGACATTTAAATATTCCTAGCTACGTGCTCGTTATGTGAAGAGTCACTCGTTTATCGTAATTTGTGTACGCATCTTGGCACGAATTTCAATATGTAATCTTAACAATATTACCGTAGATGATAGTGTCACAACATTTCATCCTGAACATGTTTAATTCTTCAACTCCTTGTCTAAAAACAGTCAAGCCTCGCACCACTAGGTGCAGGTTGAGAATTAGGCAATCGGAAAAATTTAAAGCTCTGGAAAATAATCAGTAAC
>VCRD01002480.1:11172-32141 GCA_006783055.1 Trinorchestia longiramus | reverse complement strand
AATTTTTTTTTATGCTCTATGAAAAATTAAACCTTTCTAACATGTTAACGTTTATAAGGTTAAAAAAGCACCAATTTATAAGCCTGAAATATAACAGAAACAAAATAAGAGTAAAAAGTAAAAGACATCCCGGTTTTTGATAAAATTAAATTAGTCGATTTGACTCCAAAGCTGAGGAATTATAGCACGAGTTTGAAAATACAATGAACTGTAATCTCAGAATTTTTTTAGCTATGGGCCCTTGACGGTTAAAATACATCTCGGGTATTTCGATTCTATTGAAATTGAAATGAGCTTTGTCCAGAAATATTGCACGGTCTCTTTATGGGACAAGCATAGCTTAAATTAGACGTCACATTGCAATTTGAATGCAAGCTACTTTTGACTATTAGTTTCCTCTAACAAGACATTTAAATATTCCTAGCTACGTGCTCGTTATGTGAAGAGTCACTCGTTTATCGTAATTTATGTACGCATCCTGGTACGAATTTCAATATGTAATCTTAATAATATTACCGTAGATGATAGTCTGTCACAACATTTCATCCTGAACATGTTTAATTCTTCAACTCCTTGTCTAAAAGCAGTCAAGCCTCGCACCACTAGGTGCAGGTTGAGAATTAGGCAATCGGAAAAATTTAAAGCTCTGGAAAATAATCAGTAACTTTCACTCCTGTCACTTGCTGTCTTACTTGTAATATTTCTATGATGAGCTCAAGATTAGGATTGAATTTTATACTTGCTGTAGCATCACTCAAAATTCTACATTTTAACTATCCAAAACAATAAAGTAAAAGAATATTATAGAAAGTAAGCATATGTGAATGACTTACGTCAAGGTTCGCGAATGAATGATTTCAAAGCATCATATGTACTGAAACAAAGGGAATTCGAAAACCCCTACAAGGATTGAATTGGTCATCAAAATGACCGAACACGTACTTATCAATATTATATTCTCTTCAGTCAATTTATGATAGAACGTAAAAATTTAAATTAGTTTATGCAATTTAGGCTTAACGTAAAATCATGATTCCAATAAAACATGACATTTGAATAGGATTAATAGTTCGAGTAGCGTTCTGTCCACCATATCGTGGAAGGCACTGGTCTCCGCACGACTAGGATTGTTCATTTGAACTGCTGTAACTTTAGTCTGCAGTAACAATTCATTTTCAAAATAAAGCTGATTTGTTGCCATAGATAGAAGGCCTGTAAGTATCGGAACGATCAGAAGTCTTCATTAAAAAATATTTGTGAGCAGTTACTTACATTCGAGTCTATACCCTCAGGTATCTACGTCAAAATCTTCTCTGGACGTCGTTGCCAGCACCCTGCCGTCTTCTTCGAAAAAGAAAAGAAAAAACTCTTTCGGTCGCAGCTTGTCTTTCCGCCGAAGATCGAAAGAAAAATTAAAAGATGAATGTGACTCCAATGAATATGAAAAAGAAGACAACCAGGACAGCCAGGGATCTGATTTTAAGAAATGTGTTAAAAAAATAGAACAAGAGAACAATTCTGACAACGAAGAAAAAGAGCTTGTAAAACCTAAGAAAATTCTAAAAACTGGCGTTCTTTTACCAGCAGGTGAAATCAATTCAGTTCGTTTGAAGAAAGTTCACATTGAAGGAAATAATACAAAAGAGACTGGCAGTTCAAACGCGGGAGAGAACGAGAAGCAATGCCCAGAACAAATGTTCGGGGTTCAACTAAAGAAAACAAGCTACAAAGAAAAGTATCTGCACGAAAACGGAGTCAAAGTTAGAGAAGAATCTGGAAATGAAATAGAAGGTGGACATGATTTCCGAAGCTTGCTTCGGTCGCGTCGAACTTCTACAACAGGTGTTGATAAAAACTTGTACGTAAAGTATAGAAAGGATCCCGCAGAACCATTAGAACGTGGTGAAAAAAGCCCGAGAAAACGATCACCTTCGCCGAGTCTGCCTTTATCCAAATCATTATTGGGTGTACTTAACCGAAGTACGGAAAATGATGACCTTGTCTTGGAAGGTCAAACGGGAACACAGATGCAGAAAAAATATGAGGGGCCTATCAGGACAGCGAAATCAAACGATATGATCGACACAATGAATGGAAAAATGTGCTCCGTAAATCATGCAAATGCTGATGTGATACGTTACAGTGATCCACCCAACGAGCTTGAAACTGTCAATGAAGGATTTAAAGCTCATCCAAAACTTGAGCTGAAGTTTAGTGAAGAGAGAAGGGAATCCTCCTTACTAGAAACCTTTGAATTAATGGATGATTCCTCTGTTATCAAAGACAGCAATGTTGATCATGAAAACGTAAGCCTAGAGTTCTATGATGGAATAAAAAGGTCTAAAACAGTTGATGCTTTCAGCAATTCTGATGATATTCGCGAGAAAAAAGTGTCATCAGTGACCAACATCATACTGCAGCCAGTCTCAAAAGCGAGACCTTCCTCTTCCTTCAACTTGCAGCAGAATGTCTCCGAAAACAAAGTGTTGGTCGTAGATTTTCGTAAATCATCTGTTGACGCTGACAAATATCGGGAGAACCTTAACTGCACTCCCATTTTGTCATACAAAGTCTCAGATGATACGTGCAAAAAAGAAAGCACGGGTGAGTACAGAGGCCATTTGTTCGAAAGCGAACAAAGTAAAGGTGAAGATAAAGATACTTTTGAATTGGAAACTCTTTCAAAACAGGAAAAAATGACTGGAATATCAGAATCAAAACAGCAACAAAACTCTGCACCCGAGAATAATACACATTCAGATGGAGATGAACAGGTTTTTGTAGACGCATACTGCACAGGTGAAACTGAAAAGAAATCTGAAGCTCGGATGAAAGATATTTTAACGGAAAACTTCCCAGTTATCTTACGAGATGTGTCAACTGGAAATGATGAAGAAAAAGAAGATTGTGCCGTTGTCCGTCATAATAATACATACTTTTCCTTCAGATCACCTTCCCGAAATTCAGAACCTGCATCTTTCGATGATCATTCCCCGAATACCAGTCTCGAATCTAGACGTACATCTGAGGTTGAGTACAGCACCACATTTCGGCCTGACTTGACACCTCAGATTTCTGTGGCAAGATCTTCAAGTGCCGAGAGCGGGGAGCCTCTGGCAAGGACCAGCTTCATGGGTGGTCGCTTATCGTGGGGCTCTGCTTCAAATTTTAATGCAGCTCAATGTTCTTCGAGCGATACTAACACATCAAAAGACAGTATTGGATCATCGTCAACAAATCCGTCTCGCCGTCACAGTTACGGCAATGACTTGACGGTGCCTGACGTTCCTAATGCAACTCGAATCAAAACTTCTGCTGTTGTCAGTGACCAATTGCCCTTCAATTCCAGTGGCGCTGTAATAAAGAAAATTACGCTCAGAAAGCGACAAGAACGTCCCACCAGTGCGAGTAACCGAGAGAGTTTGATTTCGCCAGAATTTGCTGTCATGGAAGAAGATGTGAACGACACATCGCCCCTTACTGCGTCCACGATCCAAATGCAATCTGATGTTCAGGATGATAATAAGTAGATCTTTCCTTAATCGTTCAGAAAATGAGAGACATGTGTGAAAATATAACTACATTATCCTAGGGTATCTCTGTTCCTTAGAAGAATCCTTGGTTTCTACCATCTGAATCAGCATTCCTTGTCACGACTGTCTGTTGGTGTTTATCTTTATTTTTTCCATCCGAGTCTTTCTTGGAGAGGAAACCAGCGCACCGTTAAGTTGCTTAGTTTACACAAGTATTTTAGTTTCTATTTCAGTCTCCTCACTACATATTTTCGTCTTTTCGTAATGTTACGATGTCTCTTTTTGCTGGTAGCGACATTCAAGACCATTTGAAACAGTACGAAAACTATGAATACAAATACAACAACTTCCACACATTGAGAGCGTTGCGATAAACACTTACTTCACTCATCAATATCTTTACAGCAGTTCTATAACACATAGCTCTCTCCTTGAGCAAACTAGCAATAATGTAAAATAATTAAATGACCCTTATTATTTGCAAGAAGAAATTATAGCTTAGTGAATTTTGTCTATCATTGCCTCTACCCACTGTTCCAGCTTCCGGAGCATGTTTCAATCTAGAAGTCAACAGCGTGCGTACATGTGCGGGTAGCTTTTGCAAAGGATTCTTTCTCAAATGTTCATGTTGATTCCCAGGCTCAGACAAACCTTGATAGTAATGAAATGTTGACTCCTGACTTGTCATACTAGGTTTAAGAGTTTGAATTACTGTATATTTAAATATAATTTTCGTAATAACTTAATTTTAGTTACCAGCTTTTCGTCCAGTTGTAACATTTTACACACTTAGCATTTCACTTTTCTGGTAATTAGAGAGCTTCAGTTATCAATAAACTTAAGATTAACATCCATATTGTTTTCTTATACCTAAATAAGTTTACAAATTAACTCTGTTTCCTTCCGGGGAGGAGGAGGAAGAGAGAATTTTGAAGTATATTATCCTTCCGCATAGATCTTCAGGATTTGAAAAGTAGGATTCCAGAGTAATTATTGTACTTCATGAGTAGTTTTTGTCGAAATGAATTATCGTCATTAAAACCCTCGATAAACACGAAATCGTATGAAAAATAAAAGTTAGAACTGAATTTTCCTGAGTTCGATTTTCTATGAAACAATGATAATAGAAAAAGGTTGAATGATACAAAAAATGCTTGGTGCAAGACTCACTTTAATCACAGAGCCGCGGGAGATATAAATAAGGAACACTTTCTGTACAAAATATTTACAAGAATACCTTCCGCACCACGACAGGACCAACAGCTCGCCCCCACCTCAGCCGTCATGCCGGAGCCAAGAACTCGGCCTCCAAGCAATTACGAAACACATACAGCTGCAGGAATGAATTCACATCAAGGCTAGAACTAAATATTCAAAAACAAAATCTGACCGATCAGTGGTACACGTGACTCTGTAATCTGGATTGTAGATATAAAGCAAAATAAGTAGACTTAAGTGCGTAATTGTGATGTAAGAAACGCCCTAGGTGTTGACACTGGCCTCAATGCACGAAAAACGTTCTGAAACATATATATTTTAATCATTTGAGACACTTTTTTTAAAAAAAAGATGCAATTACTAACGGTAAAATGCATTTGACGAGTTGAATTATACTTCCTGACAGATATTAGAGGTGAAATATTTTAGAAACAATTGTGATTTGCAGAGCGTTTCAAAGCTTATGACGTTACAAGATCTAAGATGGCGTTGATGATTGTTATGAGGAGACCATATGACGCAACAAGCACACAAAAACTGCTTTACAAGGGCGGCCACAAATGTGCGTTGTAAATGGCATAACCTGATCTTAAGGACTGTTTCCAGCAGTCAACTGTACAATGGTCAACAAATAACTAGCTCACCTAACACGCGATATGACAAATAGTTCTGCAATTAAGAGCACACCACTTGCTCACAGGGAGGCTAGTCAGGGGGACGAGCAGCCAGTCCGAGGCATGGCTGGACCTAAGACATAGTGCACCTCTGAATTAAGTACTCTAGCAAACAAAAAGAAAAGTTATAACCAAATCTAAATAACAAAATAAAACGTAGCACAAAAAATTGCAATTGTACACAATAATACACGAGTTTCATGCAGTTATCACAAAACCACCAGGCTCTAACAAATGAACCTAGAAAACATATTTATATACAAGCATGTTCTGGCCTCAGAGAGGTGATGTAACACAAAAAATTAATATTTTTCGGCAGAATTTAAATTTACAAAGTCTTGTACACTCGTGAGGAACCTAAAGTACGAACGCTTTGACACTACTTTTGTTTCTAGAGCCGTAATATAAATGAGTACAAAACATGCCACAAAAATACAACAAAGAAAGCAGAACAGAGAGTACATGTCTGACGTGTTTTCATTCAGTTTTGTCTCACTTAACCTGGAAACTCTATGTCAGGAACTACTTTCTCGCATCCAAGAAACTGCCATGAGGATAAACTATTTATACGACACACATTAAAAGAGCGGGCCAGCGATGTACACTCGTTCGCCCGCAAGGTTCCTAGATCAAGACTTCGTATCACGTTCATCGTATGCTAAGAGATGCGGAAGCAGTCCATGGTGAAGTATTACCATTATAAGAAAGGTTAAAGAAATTCGTAGGGTTAAAGACATTTAGAAATGCTACTTACCGCCATAACCCTTTGAAAATAAATTAAATGTTTTGTATAAATTCCTGATTCTATGACGAACAGAGTGGAAAATGAATAAACCGTAGGACGAAAGATAGTTATACGTAAAAATAGGATAAAAAAGGCTACAACCTGTATTCTGAATTCCACATTCCAGAAGAAGAATCCTGAGGCAGAATCTACGATATTCAATTTTAGGAAACAGAACAAGAGCATCATAAAAACAAATGCATCCAAAACGATGAGCAAAGAAATATTGTGCAAATTTGCTCATCTTGCACGTAGATTAGTGCTTTATAGAAGACAAGATCACTGATATATACGTTCTGTGATTCAATTTATTGGGAGCGCACTAGTATTTTTCTGGGCAGGGTGATACACTAACGATCTTAATGAACTCAACTTGCATCTGGAGTTTCGATCGTCGTACAGGCATCATTTACACGTTATTACTGTAGATTAACAAAAATTAGTTTACCATCTTTAGTTTCATTCATTAACTTGCATTTTTTGGCAATAGCAGTCACAAAACTTAGAGAATAAATGAGCCGGAAAATTCTGAATGGAAACCAGCCAAAACAGCGTGACAAGAGCTTGAATTAAGTTTTGTGTCTTAGATATAAAACTGTAAAGCAACATAGACACCGAGACAACAATAAATTAGCTCTCTTGCCATAATAGAATTCGCTCTCATTTAAGAGAAGTGCAATAACCTCCTTGATTCGAAGCTAGAAAGCTACCCAGAAAGAAGGTCAGGAATTGTAGCAGTCAAGTGGAAACCAGGTGCGAACACTCGTAATTAAAGACTCCTTTCTATCCTAGCTTTGACACAGAGGGTATTAACTATAAAAATAGCCGAACATCTTACGGGCTCAGTATCGTAGGAAGCTATTAGGTATAATGATGTACTAATTTCTATTTACACGATCAAACCGTAATATATCCTTCCTCCCTATGGTATCAAAGACTTATGGGCCACTGAATCATCAGTAAAATGAATCAACTCGTACTTAATTTAAATAAATGACAAATGCTTCGAGAATTTACCTGTTTCGTTTACTGAATTTGACAACTGATTGATGAACACATAGTGAGTTAAATTTAATTATTAAAGAGCAAGATCAGCACGGATGACTAACGGGTAAAAACTTTTCAAGAAATTAGACGGCACTTAACTACGTACTCTACCTGCATTCATCTCGTAATGATAGTTTAATCAAAACAAATACACATTACAATTCAGTATCATTAAAGTCATAGATAATCCACATCATAATGATAAAGATCCCATCAAAAAATAAAAATAAAAAAGGATACTGAAAAGAAGATCACTTTCTTAGAAACGCCGTCTTACTCCATTGTTTTAAGGGATTATAAAAACTCGCTTTTTTATCTAAAGTTAAAAATCTGATTTGATAGAAAACACGAGAGCTCGGCCACCACCTATAAAAGATTTTCAAAATGCGACGTGGAGGATGACAGCAAGTAACCACGCCCACAGGCAAGGAAGCTTCGTTTCAGACAAACTGAATTTAAATTAATAAGCCCTAAAGTGTTTTTTTCGTTCTAAGTTCAGAAACCGATTTTTTATACTTCACGGAATGAAGAACAATTTAAAAAAGATGTGAAGTTAGCGGAATTTTTGAAGGAGATGAAAAGGCTCAGGAGCTAGAAAATATTTTCACTCTCTAATTACAGAATGTTATACATCGTTCATATATTTTGTACTGAATTTGTTCATTAGCTACTGTGCCAGTGAGCAGTTACGTTTTCACATGAAAAATTCCACCATTCCGTAGAAGACTAAAAATCGGATGCTGGCCGAGTAACGGCAAGAACTGCACAGTCGGACTCAGAACACCCACACGCGTTCCAAGCTCAAGTTGACCAAAGGGAGTTAATTTAGACGGAATTTTTCAATAGCCGATAACCCTACCAAACCTCAGTTTTTGACTGATTCACATTCAATAGATAATCATTTCTATGTTCAACGCAATAACATTCAAAGTATCACTATTATTACACACTACCTATGCTATAGAATTAATGTATGAGATATCGTATTAGTGGTATGATCGTTAAAGAGCAACTACCTTCACAAGTCTACTCACTACAGACCTTACAAGCTGCTGCCCGCTTTGCTGTAATGGGTATGGTCGCATACTCAGCACCTTTCAGGGAATCATCTACTTCACATGATATCTATACATTATTATATAAAAACTTCCTAACAAGCCTAACTTTGTAACAATAAAAGAAACGGTCCTAGAGTAAATACAAATGACTTCGCATACTGATTCACTCACGAGCTGGTGCTGCTGCAAGGATGACAGCAGTGCTATAGTGAGAAATTCTTTGTCAAAACCAGCTGAAGTTTTTGCATATATGACATGTTCCACTAAATATAAAAAGCAAATGATACCGTGGGGCGATGTTTATGAAGTCAGGAAAATTAAAAAAAAATATTCGAAGGTATTACAAAAAAGTGTTAGATGTGAATAAAGTTTGTACTGAATAGGTACCTTTGAGAAAACTTTCAACTGTTAAGAATATTTAACTGGAAATTTTTTATCTCGTAACCCATCCAAAATGACTCAAACAATTTCGATTTACCTCGTAATCATATTCACTACGAATATTCAAAACCTGCATCGTCAGTATATAGCATTTAAAAATATTCCAGGATTGCAAAAGAAGGCTTTATATTTACGTTGCTCCAATTTCAAAATAAATTTTGCACTAAATATGAACAGCATGATATTCACATCAGTTTGTAAAATTTTCTGTTGCCAATTTGATATTAAAGCACCACAACTCTGCATACACAGCAACCAAGGGAACGGCATCGTGCACAACGTATCTACAGACGATCTATCAAAAATTGCATACACTAAGACATGTGTTATATTCCACAAACTTAATTACGATCATATAAGACATGAGATCGAAATCTCTACCAAGAGATCATTTCATTACAGACCAAAAGCGACGTTCACCACAATCTTGTAGCAATACAAACTGAAATTTACTTCCAACAAGCAGGATAGGCAATGGTCAAGGTAAAATCTTTCATAACTTTTTAACATGTCATAATTGTATGATAATAAATGACAATAGAACTGTGTTCATTTTTGGAAAACCTGACATACAATTAAAAATAATTTGGTCGCATAATTGCAGAAAATTTAAACACTTTTCGTCAGCATAACGTAACTTTAATTCCGCAATTTTCAGTTGGAGTATTTCTTGATGCAATGAAAAATAAATTTCTGCTACAACAAACTATTCTTCTTCCCAAGGACTGAACTACGGCAGAGTTATCATACATTTTCATAACTCATTTTTCTGTCACTTTTTCGCAAAAACCGGTCGTGAAATCGCAAGACAGCGCTTAAAAAATTTGTACAGTTTTGTTAAATATTTGGGCAGTCGAGTAGGTAGTCACGAAACTTCACCAAAAAAGTCTCGAAGTGAAATAAGGAAATAATTATATACGAGATAAAATGGAATAAACTACGGGAACTGAAATGGTTGAACTCTACAACATTAATTTCACTCGTGTAGAATGAAATCTAAATAAAAATTCTGATACTGCTATCCAGAAAAGGGAGGGAAATTGTTAAAAATGTCACATCAAGATTTTACTTGACTTCTTCCACAACTTGTAGACAGTTACAGCAAAAAAAAATAAATGGAAATAATTTCTCGAAGATATTTTCAGTAGCACGAGATCTCCATGACATTTGACACTTGCCTGCAACCATGTATATATTTATATGTGTATTTTGCCTCGCACACGAACACCCACAAACACACGCACTAGCACACACAAGCTGCTTTTGATATTCAAGACTGTGATATTAGCCAGCACGATTAAAGTTCATAATTATAATTGCATACAAATTTTTGGTTAACTTGACGAGGACGACGAGCATAGACGTGTTTTCCTTCATAAACGACGAGGGACCCTTGTCCTCTCTAACATCTGACAACAGTGAGTGTTTCATGGGTCATATTCTCTTACTAAGACGTAATAGTTAAACCCTACTAGAACTTTGGTAGAAACAGGGAACTAAAATGTAGCATTATCCGTGAGAGTACTTCTCTCTTTCTTTCCCTCTGGAATAGAATTATCTGATGAACAGGGCACGCATACCCGAGTGAGACGTGTTCATTCTTCTCTTGGTAGATAAAGGCAACAAAATGCAGGTCAAGTTGTCCTTATTTTTCTCTCCCGATGCGAGTTTTTCCACAGTGGAGTAAGAAGAAATGCATCCAAAACATGTCAAGAACATCAAACGGTAATAAAAGTCTCCAGCATTGATATGCAGCCTTCTTAAACTTGGCAACTCTCACCAGAAGAAACCATCGTAAGAATCCACTTGTACTAACGCTTTCGCTTCGTGAGCACAGCGGTCACTTCTAGTCTTTCGAACTAGCGATCATCTTTTCGTCTCTAATTTGCGTGTTCACTATCATGCAGAGAGATCAAATTACACAGAACGCCCTACTGGGCTAAGATCTTAGTGCAAGGAAATTCTGAAGAAGACCATCGACACTTGTGCACACCAATCAAGTTTTCGTTCCCTGTAGGGACACAATGTCTCTTATGGCACGAGCGGCACTTCCGAACACAAATAGAGATTAGATTCTCTACCATAGCAGATTTTAATGATTTGTAGTTAAAGTTGCACCATTTACTCAAACAACGCCAGTATGTCGTGAGCATCGGTGAGGGGAGCATGGTGCGCTGGCTGTCCCTGAGAGGAAGCACCTGACGAAGGAGGCGTGTTGTAATCAGGCTGTTCCAGGTAGGACAGCAACTCCAGAGGATCCATGGGAGCACTATTACTGAACACCTGCAATAAAAACAAGAATTAGTTGCGCTAAATATGCATTCAAATTGTTATTTTCCAAAGAACGAATATAAAAACGTAGCTTCCCATGAACAGCTGACCACCAGCCTTCCCTGCTCTGGCTGCAGGAGGGCAGGATGTTGGAGCTTCATTCAACGAGTAGGACCTCCGCCCACGCAATGACTTTACTTTTAAATAAAAATTACTTACTGCACTTCTGTACTCCATAATTTTAGACTATAATTTGATATATTGCTATTGAATTTTTCATTAACTCCATTCGACGTTTGTAGGACACCTCTTATGGCAAAAAAAAAAAAAAATTGCAAAAAAAAATTTCAATCCTCAGACAGATTTCAAACGTGTGATCTATTTATGAATAGTATTTCTAGATTTTCAAATGGTTTCTTACCAGTGACAGGAACGCATATTTGTAATAACTGTTTGAAATAAACGCACACAAGTTTTCCTCGACCACAACTATTTCCTATGCGTTCAAACGAACTCAAAAAATGATCAGCATTCACTACATTTCATTTATGATTCAGTAATAATTAATTACTGATATTCCTTCCAGTCAGCGGGCCTTGGCAGGGAATGCTTTCACTATCACTGTACCAAGAATTTTTCTAGTGGTTAACTTTTCAACCTGTTGACGACCATAAAGGTAAAAACGGGCTAAATAGACGCAGGACTTTATTCCTATCAGACGTTTCTATTACGTTTAACCCTTTACTGCCTGAATTAATTTTAGCAGTTCACTCCTGCACTGCTTGTGTGAAACTACTAAGCCGGTGTGAAGAATAATGCAACACTTGACTGAGCATAAACAGAACCTGTTCCGTACTCGTCACACTCCTTTGCTAGACTATATTTTTAATTACAGGCGCTATAAGCATTGCTTTTCACCGTGACGAATTCGTCACAGCTGGGCGTTAAGGATCAACATAGTTGCGGAACAATAGGATCCAGGCTTCTCGTCTCAGAAATACTAACTCAACTATCATTTACACAACAACGAACTTTGGTAAAACACTGTAGTCTCCGCAATATTCATGATCCAGCAGGTGTCACAACGCACGCGTGTGCACTCTGTCTATGAGTATGCAGGATATAAATTCCCCCTACGAGACTCGTAACATCGCTCACCACCAATTTCCATATGAACCGTCTTAAGAGTAAACAAAACCTAGGAGCTAAAGTTAAACAGAGTAACAAGACATAAAGAAATAATATTCAATACAATTTGAATATTACTTCTAGATATTCAAATTCTGAATTAGAAAACCGAAACAATAAATTATTTTACCCTTCAAAGCAAGGGTTGTGACACTGCTCGCCAGCAGAAATGTTGAGGTAAATCAACGAACCTGTGAAAATACCTGGTGTCCTTACTCCAAACGATGCTCATATAATTTACTTTGTATTGAATTGAGTGTTTAAATGTTTGTTCGTATTTTTTTAGAATGTAATTATGACTATCTTTCAAGAAACCTAGCAGGTAAAATGCAGTGGACAGACTGACTGACTGACCAACGCTCATATGTGCAGAGTTCGATCCCTAATGCCGGCTGAACAATTCCTCCATGAGAGTCAGGCAATAAAAGCGAGTAGTTTCTAAGCTTCGATATAAAACCTCCCACAGTGAAAACAATAAATCCATTTTTTCTACAGTAATATATTCCTTTCTTTAAACAGCTATCCTCCTGTACCGAGCGAAAAATAACAAGCCACATGAGACACTGATGTAATTATCGTGCGTGTCTTAGAGAACTACGGAGCCAGTTCTCAGCAACTCACATCAAGGCTATCCCGAGCGGTGGAGTCTTCATCGAGCGGATCATAGCTGAGTGTGGGTATGTCAGTCATCTCATTACAGCTGTCCACAAAGCTGCCGCACAGACCGCTGTTGTTGCTGTTCAGAGAGTTCGAGTTGCTACTAGTAGACGTCGAGGTGGTAGAAGAGCAAGACGAGGCACACGAAGATGAGGTAGGTGACGTAGATGAGGTAGAGCTGTTACTAGAGCATGTATTCGCTCCTGGAGAAAAATATGAAAATAATTTCAGCATCATCTCTAGTTATAATGAACGTACTGGACGCCTTTCTCAGATGCAGCGCAGCTACTAATGTAACGTATCAATTGTATTATGACCTCACACTAACCTATTACTCTTCACCTTCGCCAACCCCTTTGTAGTGTGAAGACAGTATCAACAATTCTGATCTTAACTGAACCTTAATAGCATATTTATACATCCCTTATGACAGGTAGAGGCATTACAGCTGTGCCTCATGGTGAGGAAGTTCACATTGTAATGTACCTCAAAAGAGGCAAGCCAACAGTTTTTGCTTCAATTGACATCAACCATTTTATATACATATTTTACTAAGCCAGGTTAGTTAATTCATTTACGAATACTCAATACAAAATAGTTTCATCGAATTAAAAAGAATCAACCATATAAAAAACGGTCAGGTTGGAATAGGACAAATCAGATTGGGAACTGTTTAGAACAACTGATTAGAACACTAATGATCGGAAGTCAGTATGCCAAATTCAACACGCGACAAAGTGCCAGTTAGTCATGGCCGACGACAGCTCCGTGGGTTTGACTGAGACGAGGTCCTCATATCTGGAGTGCCAGTGAGGCATTATCACTGAGTCACTTACCTTGGGGAGGTACACTGGGGGGCCCTCCAGCTCCTCCAGGGGTATGAGGAGTATGAGGAGTGTGGGGCGTGTGGGGAGTGTGGGGAAGACCACCTCCTAGAGTGCCTCCGCTCTGAGGAAAATAATTGGGAATTGAAATGAGTAACATGCAGTAACATTAAGTGACGCAGATCGGTCGCATGATATAAAAACAAACTGCGACGTGAAGTATCTCAAAAGGAAAAACTAAACATGATTGTAATCTTAATTTAGTTTCCAACATCATTATTAGCAAGCTTATCATATTGAAATTATCTAACTTAGGACTGAGTGATATTCATTAACAAAAAAATTCGTATTGTATTGTATTGTATTAAAGCTCTTAGAAATGCTAACAGAATACGGTTGATATGAAGAAGGTGCGTAGACTACAGATTGTCAGTACTAAATACAATACTACAGGAATGAGTAAGCATTTGAAATGTACCTAAGTCACACGAAAAGTAACTTATTAGTGTTATGACCACATTATAAACATATATATAGAAGGTACAATATTTAACGAAATGAGAGTTGAACTTGTTTACAGTGCACGGCTTTCTTCAGGATACCCGCAACAGTTGAGAGCGTACCAGGGAAGAAATGCATAGATCCCACAATATTTACGGAAAACGATAGTTCACGTATCTGTAATTTATGTAGAAGTTCACGTCTTGTGAACAGTAGTGATTTTAACGAAGGGTCTACGCAAGAAATAAAAGTAAGCATTTTCAGAAGGTAAGAACTATAAGTTACCTGAGGAGTAGAGATTGATGGAAGCGATCCACCACAAGTGGAGGGAGGAGCGGTGGGTGAGGTGGAGCCAGCATGACTAGCGGTGGAGGCAGATACTGAGGATGGAGTTGACAAAGTCAGGGTGGAAGAGGGTGGGGATGTGGAAGAGGTGAGGGGAGGGGGGCCCATGTGAGGTTGCTGAACCCCACCGCCCATTGAGTTCATTCCCAGAGACTTTTCCATGGCCACAAGCGGATCCATCTTACTGACGGACTCACTGAGTTGTGAGAGGGGACCACCCAGTCCCCCACTTGACCCACCACTTCCACCCCCACTGCTATTTGGCATGCCATTAAATTCAGGCGAGTTCAAGTCGAAGTGTGAGGATGAGGATGATGAGGAGTGTGGCATCGAATTAGACGAGCTGCCCATGCCACCCATCACTGACATCATCGAGCCGTTGTTGATGCCTGATCGTATAAAATGAAGTCAGTTTTGTTGCAGACCTATGTGCTGTTGTAATGCTCCTTAACAGTAGCAAGTACTTCCATCGTGCAAAAAATTGTTCACAAACACATTGAAGCTCAACATATCCCGAAACAGGTTTTATTACCATTTTCAATAATCTTGTTTGCATTTTAAACTGTTAGGTTCAACTCCCAGCCGTCTCGTCGCTTACAACGCTTTGACAACAGAGGTTGTGAGACATGAGACTCCGATTGAGACGTTAATGGAATTTATTGAAGTATAACACGTGTCAATTATAAGAATTATATTACCTAGATTCACTTCGAGTTCTTACACGTGTATGATGGAGTATTCAGCTTTTGTTTCAAAATAAATATAAAAAAATAATGAATAAAAGTACAAACGAGAAATAATTTTAAATTTGAAAAAAGGAGAGAAGTAAAAAGACAAAAAGAGACTCACTGTTCATGTCAGGAGGCACGTAAGGACTCATAGTCTGCCCCATGTCGTAGGTGTGGGTGGTGGGAAGAGTCATACTGCCTGGAGACATGGCTTTGCTCCACCTCTTGCCACTGCTGTCTCCACCATCTTCCTCCTTCACACCCGCCGGAGTACCTGTCAAACCACCAATAGCGCAATGAACCTCTACATTTATAATGCGAAATTTATTCCGTGAGCTACCCAGTAGAACTGCTTCCAGCTAATTTCTACGTTAAATTGTATTGTAGAGCGTCATTGCTTCAACGATGGAAAATATTGCCACACCTGGGATGCTGAGTACGAAATACTTGTGTCGTGTAGTAATGTATGCAACCCAGTAACCATTAATCAAGAACGAACACGAAAATGAACAGTAAACAGAAGCTGCTTTAGACGCGATGACACCAAACAAATAGTATTAAAAAAAATAGCTAAAGAAAGAAGGGAATAAAGTTCATTTAAAGCAAGCTATTGATTCGGTATAAAACATGTCAAATATGTACGGCAAAAATAAAGTAGTGGCAGAATGACGTTGACTATGTGACAGTGCATTGAAACGTACAATATAACTCCAGAAAGGGGTTTGCTGAGGATAAAATGTAACTTTAATTAAAAGATTAAGATGAAGTAGTAAAAAACAAGTATCAAAAACAAAAGAAATTATACTCCGAATAATGAGAGATGAAATTCGCTCGCAAAGTAGGGAAACCAAATTCCGAAAAGTGGGGGAAATTAAATTTGAAATAGCATGCGAAATTGAATATTTTGACTAAAGAAAAATTTAAATCGAGAATAACTGGTAATAAAAGCAAGAAAGACATTGAATTAAATGGCGTACTGAACCCACCAGGAGCGCTGGAAGAGCCTCCAACAACACGCCAGGATGCCGTTGAGTCCATGGTGACTTCATCCACAGGACAGCTCGCAGAGTTGGTGATGATCCCCCAGATATACTGGTCTACTTCCAGCCCCTCCAGCACCGCTGTTTTACTGCGCATCAATACAAGTGCACTGAGTTAGTGAAACCGTAATGCATATTGTAGTGGAAATCTACATGAAGCTGAAGAATAACTTTTTGTATTCGTACTCAAGAAAACATAAACTAAATTTAAGAGTACTATTTGTTTGGGAAAATATCTGGGCAGTTCGATGCAGAGGTAAAGCATGCTAATCTTAATGAACTGTACGGTAATATCACGGTATTTTATGAGGAAGGATATGACTTACAGCATCTAATTTTCTTATATTTAAAACACACTCATAGAAAGATCCTGAAATTTTGCACGCGACAAAAAATAAAAATAAAAATTTACAAATAACAAACGACGTCTAACTTATTTCAAGTAGTACTCGCATGTATAGGTGAATTTACTAAGATTCTACAATAATGGACGGTAATTACCTTTAATTTCACGCAAAAAATAAGACTGGAAAGAATTAGTCACTTTGAGAAAACTCACTTGCACACAGGACACTTCCAGGCGCCGCGCTCACAGTTGAGCTGTAAGTAAGACTCCAGGTCAAAGCACTGGATGTGCTTGCAGTCGTGTCCTCGAGCAGGCAACTGGATGCGTTTAAACGTGATTGGACATTTTAAGGATATCTTGATAGCTGTTTGTTCAACGCCATCTTGTTCGGTGGCGCAGTTGCTATTAGAGCTGCTGTTCGAGTTGCCTGGAGTTAATTGATTGGTACTGAGAGAGCTGTTGAGATTATTATTACTGCTAGTGGAATTGTTCGTACTATTCGTAATAGCATTAGCTAATGCATTATTATTGTTGGAGGTATTGTTATTGGTGTTGGTACTGCTAGCGTTGGCAGTACTGGAGACGACAGAATTAAAATTACGTTTGATTTTCGTGATACAATGATCAGCGGGCAGGAGTCGCTTCTTCAGTAAATTCTGCAGCACCGAACGCACACTCGGTCTGTGCACCAGCTGCAGCACGAACAGGTGCGACTGAAAGAAGAACAAGACATCGTCAGCCAGAACAGGTGAAAGCAACAGAATTATCAACATGTCGATGGAAACATGGGTGCTAGATGTAGCAGATATAATAAGAATATTTCCACGCAAATACTATAAAAAAGTATAGAAAGAGCAAAGATTGAATTCAGGGAAGCGAATACTGCAATTATCCTAAAAAGCTATAAAATATTACCAAAATAACAGCCATTGTTCTTCCCCTCTTTCAGATTCTTTGAATACATTCTTTTGATTCGGAAAATAGCCTATTATGAAGATAAACTTCGTTATTAATAAATTATCTGCGCCATACAATTCGAATAAATATTAACTTTCTGTATACTACAGACACTTGAAAAAGAAACTCCTACCATACACCAAAACCTGAATAGAAGTCATAAAATAGTGAGCGTTAATCTCGTATTTCATAATAAAAGATTACTTAAAAATAAACGCGGAAGAGAACTTCAAAAGTTGATGTCAAGTTAGTTTACAAGTCTTTACTAATTAGATTGTAGGTATACTTAGAAAGTTATTTTATCTAAGATATTCATAAATCGTTACAATGAATAAAAAACAATCAAGAGAAAATCTGTTAGAGAAAGGATAGCAGCATCTCTAAGTCAATAAACCAGTGGCAAGACCAAGGTAGAATTTCACTCAGGCATTCATACAAATTCATCAACATGAATACTTCAGAAAAGCAAGCACTATGATCTCGAAGAAATGAAATAAAGCTTCAAAGATTTGTGGACAATGTACTCTCTTGGCTAAATGAGAAAAAGTGCGCGCGTTACAATGACCTAAAATATTCATGATTTTACTTTGTAATTTGTACAGAAATTAAACCCACCTTTTCGTCATCAAAAGACCTATTCCATAGCATCTCAGAATTTTCTTAATCTTGTTTTCATAGATTTTTGCATAATGAAACCAATTTAAATAGTAATGGTCTTCTCTGATACGTTACCTAGTTCCCATTCAGTGTAGGATACTAGGCGAGTATACATCAAGTCTTCTATTACAAAGAATTACAAATGATAACAAAACCTCTTTGCCAAGTGTATGAAAGAAACGCATGCGAGATCCAATAAATCAAATTTGAAAACAATATGATTTGATAAAAGTTTTTTGTAACACATCACCCTAATTAATTTTGTTACTAAATTGACAACATAATCCATAATAAAAGGTCATTACGTGTACATATATAAGTGCAGATTCACGGTATATTCACGCCAGTACATTTACTGAGAGCAATAAAAGTAAAAACAATAGAGCTGAGAGGACACTGACACAGCAGCAAGCGGTGACCGTAATCTGTATAGTGTTGCGCCCCGGCACACAAACGTCCTTGATGTATAGAGGCTTGTGTGAAGTCTTCTGCTCTCCCCTGTCAATATTGAGAGGAGTTGCGTTCACGGAGGTCTGAACGCTGGCTGGCCAGTTGGTATTCATGGCGCGGTCTTCGTGGTGGAAACACTTCAACTGAAGCTCCAAGTCAGGCCTAGCAAAAATCAAATGAATTAGGCCTAGCGAAAATAAAGTGAATTATGGCCAGCGAAAATAGAGTGAATCAGGCCTAACAGTGAATTAGGAAAGGAGAGAAGACGAAATAAATCAAGCTGAGGAACACACTCAAAGAGAGGATGATAAAAAAGTAAAAACAATAGAGAGGAATGTAAAGAGAATGTCGAGCATACGATTAAATCAAGAAAATAAACATGATTTGAAAGTGAAATGAAATTTAAAATCAAATCTGAAGGGATGCAAAGCTTTTAAATTAAACAAATAGGAAGAAAAGACGCTCTTCATTGAGCATAACACAGAAATTAGACCATATTTCAAGGCTAAATCAAGCTTGGATGACGTAAAGATAAAATACCCTAAATCAAGCCTGGATGGTGAGAACTTATTTTGATCAGGTCGTCGCGGAAGAAATGAAAAGGCAGACTAAAAGTTCTACACTTTACACAAAGTTACAACTAATGGCAATGAAAATTTCGGTGGTAACAGCAGCGAAAATCCCATGGACATTTTCTGTATAATAACAAACCCAAATGGCAACATTCAGAAACAAGTAAAGTGCTCGTTAAGTAACTCATTTCTCGATTTTACAGCAGCACATATATGGAAACAATGAAGAAGAGAGAACGTACCTCATAGTGAGGGTTTGGTGTACGGTGGGCTTGAGGTGGAAGGCGTGGTTGCTCACAGCGAGGTTGTGCTCGAGACGGAAGGGCTGAAGAACCACACCTTCTCGTACCGGGAAGGTGAGACGCAGCTCTTCTTCTTCTGATAATAAATGAGAGACACAGGTTATGAGTTCAAGTTAACAAGAATGAAGTACTTGAATACCTTATTTTATTTGAATTCAGTGCTGATAATGTAGACGTCTTGATTAAAAATTCGAAGTGCGTATAAATTTCTGCAAAATTTTATTATCGGTCAAGATTATTAGGAAGGAAACTAAAAAACGCAAATTCAGGCTTCATAAAGCGCTCCAATTCTAAAATCGTCATGAATATTTGAGGCGCATAGTAACATAGTAACGTAAGTGACACTCTGGGCAAAATCGGGATTATTATACCACTATCTGCGTCTCGACGTCAGCTATCCGGGGAAGTCGTGGGAGAATAAAATCGAGGTGCGCAGTAAGGTCGAAAGTCCGCGTAAACAACATTACAATACGTCGTAGGCGACGTGGAGCTTCAGCGGCTTTCTATTATCTTACTATCTTGTCTTACCTTTTAAAGATACTTACCTTGGTGCATAAACAAACAAACAAACAATACCTTTGGACGTCTCAGACGAAATTTTGCAGGTTCGGAATTTTTTACTTTATTTTCTTACTCATTCACTATCCTCATCATTACCATTTGTCTATTATCGTACTATATTGTATTACTCACCTTCTACAGATACTTACGTTGATGTATAACGTAACAAACAATACCTTTGGGGTCTCTTTATGGGTTTTCGAGGTATTATTGCTATTTTTATGCAATGTGGTACACCCATTTGTTGCACAGTATGAATTTTAATAGGAGAAACACGCAGTCATCGTTTCATATTTCAGAATGCATACATAACTTAAATTTTCAAATAGGTAGCATGATTGCAGACATGCTCACGGTCATTTTAAGACCAATCCTAGCTTCCTAACTTAATTCATTGCAGACATATCGCATTCTATAAGTCAAAAAACTTTGACTTCGTTTTTCTCACGTTTTCGTTTGTGGCGCTTACGTATTTATGTTACTGTACGCCTCATTTATGGTTATTGTTCACCAAAGAATGAAAAAAATTCAGAAAAAAGCTGATAGAAAACAACTAAGCGAAAATGAATTCAAATGAAAATCATCATCACTTACTTTGGGTGATAATAGGTTTAACGTCACCCAGCTCGGGCTTGACGTCAGGGTTGCAGGAGTTAGCATAAGGAGGACTCATGTAGGGAGTGAGGGGAGGCGTGGGGTTTCCTGGGATTGGGGAGTGCTGGTAGTTCGCTCCTGTACTTCCTGAGCCAGAACCTGCTCCCGCACCTCCCGCTCCGCCGGGAGCGAGGCTGCCGCTGCTACCGCTCACGGGACCG
>VCRD01002479.1:8854-87199 GCA_006783055.1 Trinorchestia longiramus | reverse complement strand
CTGGATACTCAAAATTAGGTTTTGTTTGAACGACGAATGAAATAAAGAGATTTTCAACATTTTGCATGCAGCAAAACATGAAATTAAACCTGATCTTCAGTTTATTGTTTATATGGCTACTCAAAAACGAAGGTGACTCGTATTAAAGTGCTTTACTGAGAATGAATAGAAATATTGTATCATGCAGGGAGCTTACTTATTGTTTAACCGCTAATTAATTAAAAAACTGTTTCTTGAAGTCAGGAATAGTCCCAGGGTGATATGAAATGTTGTCAAAGATGTTCGGGGTCGGTGATTTTAAATATTTAGTTGTAGACTCCAACTACTACAGTTGTGTATAGTTCAAACTGAGGTGGACAGTTGCCTTGAGTTTGGAAAAAGAAATCAAGATTTTATCTGTTGTTTGGGAAATACCTGGTAAAGATTGTGCAGGGCTTCTGTTGGAAGTGAAGGTATGAAAGTTGTATTGTATATCAAGTATGAAATCACAGGCGAAGCGTCAACTGAATTACGACGTAACGTGTGAAATGTACGGTACTATATTTAACTGATTGATTAACGTAGAACAGTAGACAGAATAGTTCAGTTGGTTTAATAATAAAAAGTAAATAAAGCTTCGTATGAGACATTGCTGAAACTATTGATCACTATATAGAGACGGAAAGGACTTAAAGTGTTTAAATTGAGAAAAAAAGAGGCACTGAATATACCTATTGGAGAGCAGAATGTGTTAGTTAAAGCTGGAGATTAATTTCTACGGATGGAGGTCTACTGAAGTATTTTCTAGTGAAGTATTTTGGAGCGTAGACGGACTCTAAAACCCTTTAATGGAGATGAACTAATTTCTTTTATTTCAATTGAATATTTTTTTCATGTAGCGCATGATAACAACGGTAAGTAGAATGAATATTATTTTGATGCCTAGTTTCCTAATATTCTATGATTAGTTTGATTATAGAGGCTTTGCAATACTAAAAATAAAACTAATGATTAAAAATGAACAGTCATGGAAGTTTGACTGGTTAAATAGGACAGCATCAGTTCTGTATGTAGTTTTTTATGTATTCCGAAATATGTATTATAATATATATATATATATCTATATATATATATTCTGAAATCTTCATTCCTAGTCATTAACGGATACATTTTACGGTGACTGCGCTTAAACTGAACAGATCTGAGTTTCCCCTCACTTTTATCCTAGTTTTCCCTCGTGTCCGCTCCTCTGTAGTGGACAGACAGAACTCAGGTCTCACCGACGAGTATTTTTGTAGCACAATTTTCTGTCTCTCATCAGTATTCCAGCTCTGCAGCGTCGGTGCATGCTGACGCAAGCTTGTCACCTCCAACAGTTTCCAGAAATGTTCATCAAAGCCAATTGCATTTATTTTCTGGTCTAATGTAGCGTAATTTCTTGTTAGGCTCTTGTAATTTTCGGCCTGTGCTTATCGAGGATGTGTACAGAAAACGAATTGTGTAGGTATGCTTGATTTTAAAAAATTGGTGTTGATTTCTAAAAAATATGGAATTCGCCATGAAATATTGTTCCGACAAATGGTTTTTCAACCTTATAAAATTACTTAATTTCATTTAGATTATTCCATCTTTCTCAGTATACGCTGCTATAACGTCACTTTTCCCATATCATTAATTGCAGATTCGCATGTTCGCCTATACAGCTTTCAAGTGATCAATAGCACCATTGTCAATATGAATAGAAATTATCAATCACTGTATTTAGCTGATAAAGGTTAGAGTATGACTACACTTTAAAAACAATTGATCATTTATCGAGTATTATTCATTCTACGTTCGAGCTGACTCCTATTTTCAAGCTCCGAACATAGGATGTAAATTTGACAAATCATGTTTGTCTCGTGAATGCAGATTTCCGATCAAACAAATAGTTCATTTTCAGGTTCGGGCACCTCACAGAGTACTCGTTAAGGAATCAAAAGAACTCATTTCAGCCTTCCACTCTTTCATCCACAGTTTTTGCGTAAAATTACTTGCTTCTAGGAAGCGTGAGCGGCAAAAATTTAAACATTCCCTGTTCCAAGTGCTTTTGGAAATATTTTCCGTGTGACGAACACTAAAAGTATTTGTAAACATCGAAAGCATGCATATGTATTATATTAAAACATCATTTTAGTAGCGATGTAGTTGCTTCAGCACGCAAAGAAGTTTTGCCAATCAAAAGCAAAGTTTCTCGCACTCTGAGCCTCGTTCCCCTGCTTGTCGGAGACGCTCTCTATTGTGAGGTACACGGGTTTATTCAGACCCTGCAATAACTAATGCAAATTAGGCGAGGGTGTGGGCGAGGGTCTGAGAGGGCGATTACTGGGGATGGTTTCGCGAATCCAACGAGGGATTTTCAGGAAAATAACGGCCGATCTTGGACGGAAAAACTGTGAAGCTTCACAGGCGAAGCTGGAACTGGAAAATGCGATTACAAGACGTCGATTTGAGCAGAAATTTTAGCAACTTGAAAATGGAACTATGTATCGTTGGTAAGGACGAAGCATTATCTCTCCTAGAAGTAAAGCGTCTGAAGAACGGACGACATCTGTCGTAAGACTGAAAAGATCAGATAAAGAAACCGAAAACTTCAGCTCAGCAATAAAGGAACTTCTCTTGAACTTGGAAGAGTCGTAAAACAGCCATTTGATTTTCGATATATGACCGCTCGCAGGTTAGAGGCAAAACCAAGGAAATATTTTCCAATTGAAGGCTTAAAATGATTATTTTTTCACATTTTGAAAGTGGTTTCAAGTTGGGAATGAATCCAAACTCTCTGTTACTGAGTAGGGAGAATCAGCGATACATTAAATTTCAAGAATATATTACAAGAACTCAATTTTCAGCTGGGAAACCTTGCGGGCTAGAATAGTAATAGCACAGTAACTTCCTGAGATAATAGCGCTGTCTATAAACAGTCCTTTTAACAGAAGACGCAAGTGGACTAAGTTTGATTGCGACATTCAGCCATGTGAAGGAAAAACTACATTGAAAGCTTGGAAGAGGTTCAGTTTTCCAATCAGGCTCAAGGTATCGACCAGTACCGTCTGAAGCAAAGCATCTTTTTTGGTCGATCGTGATCAATAGACGGTGGTGCATGACTAGCGTGTCTCGGGCGCTGGAACTAAGATTGCAGCAGAAAATAACTTGTTTTTAAATTTGAAGTTTCCCTGTAGGAGTATGAGGAAGTCTGTCGTAATTATAGGTGAACAAACAGTCACGTGAGCCTTCAAACATTGATTTGAGATAGTTTAATTTTTTATTAGGTTAGAAACAAATTTTTATACCTTATATATGTATTACTCATATCTAAAATTTCATATTACTCATTCAGTAATCTTATACTAAATCAAAGTATTCAACAATATTATGCTGTACGTACGTGGCGAGTTCACAAAATACTCCAAATATAAATCGACCTTCTTACAAATTCAGGTTAGACCTGAAGCTTGTAGTCAACCATAACTTTTAGGTCTCACTTCAGTTTTATATTGGATTTACTACCAACGAATCCAACGACGAAGATGTGGCAATCTCCATGTATGTTTTCATTTTGTTTTCAACCTTGTGCTTGATATTTTTATTATTATTGTAATGTTTTTTTTTTGCAATAAGAAATGACGAGCATAAAATAAATGAAATGATACAAAGAATTGCACTTTAAAGCCCCCAACGTTTTAGAATGAAATGCCGACGCTAGAAAAGGAAGGAAGCTCCGGCCAGTTAGAAATTGAAGGAAAGAGAGCTCCGAAATTGAACTTATCATTTTCTGCTCACCGCAGTGTAAAACTGTTTATGATTGGTGAAGTATATTCTGCCTGAGTTGTAAGATCGAAAAGTGCACTAGACAAACACAAGCCAAGGCACTCAGGGAGGATCGCAGTCGCTGCTACACCACAGTTTTGAGTCGAGTCTTGGCTGGCTCGATCACTGTGGTCCCCAGATTATCAGGAGATCTGCGGACGGGCGTGACCGGTGTTGCGATGAAAACTGTGTTCTCTTTCTGCCTCTCCTGCCTTCCGCAGCTTTGCAACTTTGATAGAAGCATTAAGAGAGATTCGATAGCTTATGGCAGTGATCTACGACCTGCTGGAGAAGCGAGTGTCGTTCATTTCCGAGCTGCGGCTGATGAGGGAAAGCTCTTTAGGAAGAGAAATTTTTTCCCGTCTACGTAAACTTTCATCGCACGGCTGATCTAATTTTGGTCGAATCTTCGAAAATTATTTGAATTGCTGCAAAAAAACAGTTGCAAAGTTTTCGATATATTTGTGGCTGAACTTGTACTTTTTACATCACGATATAAAGCAGAATCACTCATGAACGGTATAACACTAAATGTCATACAATGCCCCTACTTGTTATGCATGAATCGAAATTAATAATTCCAATAACACAAATATATTTCGTCGAAAATCATGTTCACTCCATTTTCAATGAGTGCCCAGATTCATGAAGGGATTTTAATATTGGACCAACGGAATATTTGTAACGTCACTTACAAAAATTGGATATAGCGTCGCTCCAAACTAGCATTTGATAAGCGACCTAATGAGAACCTGAAGTTTACTTTGCCGCAATCAGGCGATTTTGAAGTCAATTCTAACCGACTCCGCTGCTCAGAATCTTCGTGCGAATTATTGATTTGGTGCTCAGATTTAGAATCCATGTTTACTATCTCGTCTAAAGTGACTGATACATGAGATGTTTTTTACAAATTTTGAAACTTGATTTCCATTAACGAATGGAGTTGTTCAGTGGTGAAATAAGTAGTTGAACGTAATAAATTCGGGCGAAAATATCATGAAAAGCTTGTCTCATTATATGATGAATTTGTTCATTATATGATAAATTCATTAATCCATTATATGATGAATTTGTGGCAAAGACATTTTTTCGGTCTTTTATATCATATTTCCTATAGTTCATTTTTTTAGCGCTCAGATTGTTCATATCATTTAAATCAATTTAGATTCTTTTTAAAGTACATTCTACATGGAAATAATTACATCTATTCAGCGTCATTGTGCACAATACTTGACTGGCTCGAAGGAATAAATGACTTCCCGTCGTGGACGTGGAGCAGAAGGTGGGCTTTACGCAGCCTCTGGGCACATCGTCAGCTAGACAAACTTTCCTTATTTTCCGCTGATTAGATGGTCGTCCGTGGAAGAATGGTAACTTTATTTAAATAGTAACTATTTTATACAATAATCAACAGTTCTGTCGCATCTCCCGTAGTATCTATGGGTACATGCTTGAAATGAAAGTATATTTTCGATCAATTTCTACTTCTCTGATGTGTGTATTATATTTATGATTCACTGCATCATTTCATTCTGAATATCAGTTCAAATGCTGAATGGTTAGTTATTAATTTGTACTGCTGTAGTAAGTTTGGTTTCAGTCATGATTTTTCATAAATTTTCCATTCAACAAGAATGCTAACATCTCAATTTTTTACTTTCTTAGGTCTTTCCTACTCAAATGGAAATAATGACCTGCTTACCTGGCGTGATGTTGTCTGGTGATGCTACATGAATTTGCATTTATAGCCTCAACAAATTCAGATACAATCCATGAAACGCTCCAATTAAATTTTGTCTCAAATTTTGCTAACAAGTGAACTTAGAATTCGAATTTTACTTTTAATTTACGATATCGTACTAATGAGACATCAGCAGCGATATTTCATTACCTTTAAAAGGACTGTAACTTTAAATTGGGATTAGCGTTTCATTTTTTAGTTTTGCAAAAGTTTGAATCGTGGAGTAAAATTCTTTTCAAAATTATTCACTTTGGTGCTGGATCGACTTTTCTAGAAGACTTTTCTGCAGTAAGCGTCATGCAGAAGTAGTGTCTCAATTTTCATGCGTAGTTTTGTTTCGAGGAAACTATGATTTCTCGGTAAAAAATTTGAACTTTTAAGTTTCGATTTTGTCAGGCACATCTCTTTCCCTGGGATTGAACATTCTGTTTTATACTCTTTTAAATTCTGATCATTGTTGCTTCTCTATTTACCTGATACATTTATAATAAGCTTCACAAAATGGTAATAATTTTCTCAGCCAGAAATGAAGAATAACTGAACTATGCGCTCTTCCGGGACTGTGACTACCGTCTTTCTCACTCCTGAAGTAATCCGGTGTCGTTGTAATTGGGCTCCATGGTAGTAAGCTTCTTATCCATCATTCTTCCGTGGCTCGAGTGCTGGGCGTGAGATGCTGCTAAAGCGCTCCCTCCACGCATAAATTGATGCTCCTAGAGGGAGTGAGATTGCACACGCATGTTTCGTAAAATATTTCACACAGATGACTGAATTTTTACCGTTAATAGACCATTGACTAATTGGCTGAATGAATAGGTGGTTAGATGAGTCACACAGCAATGTATCTGGTCATCTTTCATCTACAAGTACGAGAGTATACGAGTGTAGTTGATTCAAGAAAGAATACTATTCGCAGAAGCAGTTTCTTCGTTCTTGCGACCCCGAGCTTTTGGCTTAGTACAATATCGGGCTAAGTACCTCTACGGTTTGATATTTTTATGCGATTTTATTTTGATAGTTTTAAACCTAGGTTCTTTGAGAACATTTAACATTTACGGCTGCAGTTCCACTTGTTGAGGCCAATGTACTCTCTAGTAATGATCATCAGCTCTGCTGTCTCACGAGCAAAGGAAAAATGAATACTTTGTGTATCTTCATTGCAAGTTAAGCAAGACGGCAAGCATCTTGAAATCATCACAAACATCTCAATAAAATTCAGCATTATTTATTTTTTCGAGAAGTTCTGTGACATATTCATGGTTTTTTCTTTTCTGTATCAAGTGTGCAGAAGACAAAAAATGATATTTATTTCAATTGGGAAGTAGCTCAAGCTACCAGCTTTTTCCCCTTATAATAACCATTTACATAGAAAAATGTATCTGTATCATATTAAAAGTAGTAGAACTTAGTAATTAATCTGAAGGAGAAAATTAGACAAACATTTATCAGCGGAACATCAAAATAATACCAAATATATAATAACATTAAAGTACGACGTATTTTTTAGCGATCGATGGGACAAAAAAATAGTTGCATTTTTTAAATCAGCGGAAGATGGATTAATGAACAATAAAAAACAGTAAACATTTCTTTTTAAATTGGTGCATTCTGTTATAGCTGGTATTGCTAAGTTAGAAAACTCAACGAATGACTTTTGTTATTGATTTTGACAAATCTTTTGTAGGATAAGAAATGGAAACGTTTGCTAGCTCAACTAAGGTTAGTACTATTGACATTTTATTGAATATTCGGAAAGTTATCAAAAAGTAACCTCATAACCTAGAACAATAGCACTTATATGTATGTTCAAATAACTATATATGTTATTCAATGATATATTTTCAGCAACTATAGCTCACTTTTAGTCTGGATGTTTTCGTGAAAAGTTATTTTACGAGATGGAAGATTTCTTCTCTCTCGTATCGCGAGGTCTTAGCTAAATTGGAGAAGAGGAGCCCTGTTCGATTGAGTGGCCTCCCTGTTGCAGGATTAATTCCCAGTTGGCGGCTCCGTTGTTTCTGTTGTCACATTAGAAGCTTTGGATCGAAGAGAACTGGCACACGCAACGCCCTTGCAGGACAGCGCCTCGCTGTAAAGGGTCGAGATTGCTGGAGATTTTTTCCCCTCTTGAGTATAAGAAACCACGCGTGAAAGCTGATGGATTACTTTGGTTACAGGAAAGTTTTTGTTCTCCTTAGAGGTCAAAGAGAATTCGCGGGTTCTACATTATCACGTTAGGACAATTAATTTAAATATAAGATTTTCAAAGATTCAGAACTTCATACGAGTAAAGTTATTTAATTGAGATCAGAGCATTTATGTAAGGGAGGCTCTGCGTGTTCGACCACAAATGAATTGCGTTCTCGTGTACTGATTTTTTGGCTTTTAGATCAAAATCCATCACTGAAAAATCGAAGCTGAACTTATCTGCATGTTATTTAATACACTTTCACAATTTCATATTTTTCAGCCATTAGGTCGTCACGAAAGGATTCTACTAAAGAAAATGCAGCCCATATCTTCTGCTGTTGCAGATTTTATATTGCATCATGATGAAACAACTGTTAGGCACACACGCTAGTGCAGCCTAGTGCTCGCCTGTAATCTATTATATTTATCTCGTATGAGGGCTAAAATGCCCCTTGTAAGCTGAAACGTCTACCATTTTCCATAAATCTCAGTTGGCGACGCAGAACTTTTGATCACCGTCCTATTAATGATAAGGAATAGTTCATGCATGTGTGCAGCATATAGGAATACTCATAACACGTCTTGAGGAGTCACCGTCTTAGGTTTCTGACCCTAGCAGGTATGTGTGAAAATTTTGGCATTGATTAGCACAACATACACAGATACTGCAGACTTGTACTCGTAAGATAAAATAAAGAGTATGTGTCATTTACTTGGTACATACGTAAGTTTAGACACTTTTACGCTGATGATGATTAGCTAGAACTGGAAGAAGGGCACGAAGTGGAAGGCACAACAGCATGACGTAGCAGGCACGGCTCTCGGTGGGAATTAATTTGTTGCTAGCTTAATTAATTTGACTGAGTGTTTTCGAAATGGGTGGGTCGGCCTCTCAGCGGTCCTCCCTGAGGCATACGGTGAGAGTGGGAAAGGTGAGGGGAGCAAATGGAGGGTGGATTCGAGTTTGAGTTCATAAATTGCGCCCGCGACCGAGAGCCGAATGAGACTTAGGAAAATGTTTCATGTGAAGTTGTGATGCGAAATAAAACTATTTTAACTGTGGTTTAACAACAACAACTTTGGATCGTAATGAGACATTGTCCTGCTATTTGCATTCCTCAATCAACTTGTTTCGTGTTTCAAAAATGAGCATGTTTTTCTGACGTAAATTTGTTTATAAGGGACGATAGTAAGAGAGATATTCATTTTCAATCACACTATTGAACAGAAGTAACCTCGATGTTTGTAAAGAAGCGACTTGAATTTTAATCTAACAAAGCTGCTAAAAGTAATTTATTCACGATTAAATCCTTCTATTTTCAAGCCTTTGTTATACATTTATACACGTACTACACGTCATATTTTATGAAATTAAATTTTAGCATCGGATACTGTACGAAAGTTCTACTTAAAAGTTCTTTAAAGGGAATATTTTTCTCGCCACTATCGAAATAAAATTTTGCTCTGATTTAGGTATAATAATTTGGCAGAGCCTGATGGATACGCATAAATTTTTTGCTTTGATGAATGCGAAAGAACACTGACATCTTGAACAGAAACAGAACCAAAATTACAAGTTATTGATAACAAGAACAAATTTTTGGAATTAGACGTTTGGATTTTTACTCATTAGTACGGATTAACGACCACATGAAAATTAATAATTCTTTGAAAAGAGAGTCAACAGCGGGAAAAGTTATAATGGGAAATATATTTATTACCAATGTTGTTTTTCTTTTGGATAAGAAAACATAAAGAACTCAGTGGCCTTTACTCTTATTAGATTTGCTCATGAGCCAATGAATCTATCATTGTTAAAATAGTCAGGATTAATTAGTAATATTAGAAGTGAAGAGAAATAAGAAAATACAAAGGGACATAAAAATTCTTAGGAGAAATAAATGATTAATTTTAAAGTAATGCAGTGGGTTGCGCTCTAGGCCTCGGTGTGAACAATACAGGGAGTAAGGATCGGACTGGAAAATAATGTAAAGGGTAGATTAAGGCAATTAATTAACACAAAGTTTCCATCATAGAGAGAAGTTGTTTTGTAGAAGAAATGCATTAATTCATATAGTACAAAGAAGGAAACATGAAAACGTTGATCATCTTGGAAAAATTTTAGTGCAGTTCTTTTGTTGACGCTATGTGTGCTCGCGTGTAGCCCGCTACGTTGTGAGTAAATAAGGTTTCAAAAACATTACTACAACATTAGCTAATTTATAGTATATGATTCAATTTTTAAGTCAGGGAGAAGTGCTTTTTGAGGAATATATACACATGAATTCATTTCCCTTGGATTGATACATTATTCTAGCTGACAATCTGGTGCTGAGTTTTCGGTTGAATTGTGTCAATTAATGACTTCTCAGATTTGTTATTATCTGCATTATCATTAATAAGTTATTATATTATTATAAAGTGTTCTACAACAATATATATATTATTACGTTATTATTACGTTATGTTTTTAATATATCAGCACCTTCATGGGGAGGGAATTGCGATGTAGCAAAAATATTTAGCTAGCCTGAGGTGCCCTGGAAAAGGCGGAAATTAGGTAAATGAGAGCAGGCGAGGTAGCGGATGAGGGAGGAAGCTTCAGTAAAAGGATAGCAGCCAACGTCACCGCGAGCTGAGTGGAAATTAAGGCGAACTTCCTGTGCAATATCAGAGCTCGTACAGAAATAAGGGTAATTTGTTCGATGTTGCGTCAATTAGGAATGTTAGCGTAATTCGTTCGATGTTCTGTGTCAATTAGGAATGTTAGCGTAATTCGTTCGATGTTGTGTCAATTAAGAATGTTAGCGCATCACTTAATGGAACTGCAACACATCTCATGAGAATGAAACTGTCACTCCAGCTTGCAAATAAGTAAGAGAGTGTAATTACTTTGCTCTTCACATTTTTGGCCTATGCCAGTAAGAAAATATGACGTCAGTGACGAGATGAACTTTCTCTACGTAGGAATTGCATAAACCTTTACGATGACTTGAGGCGTCAGCCTAAAGCTTGATTGAGGCGAGGGAGAAATTTTGCGCCTTATTTTTCATCAGAAACTTTAACGTCTCCATATTTTCATTTAATTATGAGCATCAGTGCCCGAAGAAAAGCCCGTTTGCTATGGACAAAACCAGGTTTTTGAAATCAAACTTTAATATTCGAAATTAAGGATATTTTCCAAGAAATTCGGTCGCAGAAATGATTCCAACGAAAACATTTTTAAAATTTGCGAGAGAAATTTGTCGAAAATATTCGTTTCAAAAATATTAAATTCAGTGTACGAATCGTAAGATGCCATTTAGAAGCTGACATTTACTTCTTGCAAGAATGTATTTCTTCATTTTTTGGAGACGATGTGTCTAATTAAAGCTGCTGTAACTGATGATTATTCTGAGGAAGTTGAAATTAATTAAGTTATTTGAAGCCTCACCCATGAATAGGCTTGATTTTTCGAGCGAAGAATCTAGCTCGAGAGACAATAAACATCATTCTTAAAAAGAAGGACTCCATACAGAAATAAATGAACGTAGCTGAAATACTGGGCTTGAAAGCAAGTTACGGTAATTGCTCGCACAGTGACTTGCCAGGAAATTGAATGTTCAAAAGCAAGTTCTCTCATTTTCAGAAATGAAAATTCTTAGCATTGTATTAAAACATGCTTTCCCAGATCGAAGCAGCTCGTCTGGTAGCACACACTAGCGTATGACGGTAAATGCTGTTGCCGACATAACATGATCTTGAACCGTTCTTTAAAATTTACCAATGATTGAGTTTCCGGCCTGCTTGAAATTCAGGCCATATTTTCATACATGATAGTTGAATTCATAAACAGTTTCTATAAGGTGGAAATAAGAAAAGAAAAGCTATTCACAAATGGAGTAATTTGCTTCAGCCGCTGAAAAACGTGTAAGTTTTCAGCATTCTCAGGATCTGACAAAGATGTGTGTGTTTCATAAATATTTGTATTTCAATTCTATAAGTTTGTAATTAATTCTCCTTAAATGACGACTTTCTCGTTGACACGATGATAAATAATTGAAAAAGTAACTGGATAGCAATTTTGTACCATTATCCGAGATTATTCATGTTCATAATTTTTTCTACTTTTTTAGTTCAACGCTGGACAGGTAAGCCAAGTTCAGTTTTCGCAATAAATGTCCACTTGGTGTCTCACTTACACGAATATTGTAGTGTGGCCTTAGGTTAAAATTCACAGATGTACGTTACGTTACACTTCACAGATGTACGTTACGTTACACTTCATAGATGTACGTTACGTTACACTTCACAGATGTACGTTACGTTACACTTCACAGATGTACGTTACGTTACACTTCACAGATGTACGTTACGTTACACTTCACAGATGTACGTTGTTACACTTCACAGATGTACGTTACGTTACACTTCACAGATGTACGTTACGTTACACTTCACAGATGTACGTTACGTTACACTTCACTGATGTATGTTACGTTTCACTTCGCAGATGAACGTTACGTTACACTTCACAGATGTACGTTACATTACACTTCACAGAACTACGTTACGTTATACTTTACAGATGTTCGTTACGTTACACTTCACAGATGTACGTTGTTACACTTCACAGATGTACGTTACGTTACACTTCACAGATGTACGTTACGTTACACTTCACAGATGTTCGTTACGTTATACTTTACAGATGTTCGTTACGTTACACTTCACAGATGTTCGTTACGTTATACTTTACAGATGTTCGTTACGTTACACTTCACAGATGTTCGTTACGTTATACTTTACAGATGTTCGTTACGTTACACTTCACAAACATACATTCACGGTACCTGTAATTTAGGTCTACGTGAAAGCACGTTAAAAATTATGAAGAACATGTACGCACTGCAAAGCTATTATTTAACTGTACGGAAACTATTCACTCAGAGCCTGAAGTTGTGTTTGTTCTACTTGTACGCTAGGAAGCTTCCAGCACTTCGTCATCACAATTCAAAGAATGGAGAAATGTCACCAAAAAATCATATATTTCCTCAAGCTTATGTTAGCAAATGAATGACAGTGTTTTATTCAATCTATGTATGTACTGCGGTACCAAAAAATAAAGCTGAAGGTACATATACGTTTGCATTAACACAGATTTAGCAGCACATGTCTTGCACTGCATGTCTGAGAGACACACTCAAGCAAAATAGTGTTTGCTCTCAACACTTTTTTCGACAAAATTAATTTTCTGCATTACGATTGAAACTTTTGTTTTGTATCATGTTCTACTTGGATGAACAAATGTTACGCTATATATCGGTTAAATTGCTGAATAGCATGAATAAATATCCATGCTATAAATGAATAAATAACAACTAACACTGTTAAGAAGTGAAACTAAAATAGTAAAGTTGAAATGTCTCATTCTGGTTTAAATTAAATATTAGATTATCTTTCTTGAAGTACCTTTTCTACAGTTGTACTTGAATTAAAAGTACATTGCTGAATATTACAGCTTTTGATTCTCTTGGCTGAATCTAAAAATTTCTTTCCTCAAACAGTCATTTTATTTTTAAAAAATGTAAAATTTTACGCATCATGTATAAGTAACAATAAATTGAAACATAATTTACACAGATGTTGGTTACTCGTCCCATTGCATTTGGAGAGGGTATAGTTTTGTAACTGTAATAGTTCCAGTTTCTAATTTTATTGGGAAATCACTCAAACCAAAATTTTTCATCCCGTTCAAATGTGTAAAGAGTAAATGTAGAGTCCACAATTAGAAATCCGAGTTTGTCCAAATTGCATTTGAATTTTGATTTGCTCGTACTCTAATTTTGTAAGAATATTTGTTGTTAACATATCTTGGGCTGGCAATGCCATACATTAATTCGAGCTGTACGTAAGACTTGCTTTAAAACCAACACTGTTTATTCTGAACATAATTAATAGAAAATACGATTTTTTTGCAGCACTGTATCTCATGTTATCCTTCAAAGAAATCATTCATTTCTTGGCATCAAGATAACATTACAGTATTTTAGTAAGAACTTCGAAAACATTATTCAACTTCAATAAACACGTAAGATTTTCAATTACCTTAGCTTTCTCTACATGAATGCAAATTTTCAGTTGATTCTTTTTGAGTTTTTGGTGACCATTTTCTATGCGAGGATTTTTGCTCCTTGGTAGCTCCATTTTAGCCTCAGTTATTTCGTTTAATCTAATTTAAAGTCCAGTATGACTTTCGTACACGCAAGTATTCTTTGGGCCTCCGCGAAAAAAGTTCAAAATTTAAAAGTATTAAACAAAATTTGTTTATTCTCTGGACTTCTATTCTTATTTTAATGCTGTGAAAATAGTTTTTTTAGTTTTATCATGTTTTTCGATTCAATTTAGCGTTAGAATATTTTGCTCAGAATTTTGCACCAAATTTTACGTGCAAACAGTTTCTGAATTGCATTTCTTTATCGACATTTTAGCTTGTTTTTCCACACAAGCCTTATTTATACTCTGATTTTTTTGCAGAATTGAATTAATTCCTAGTAAGAGGTGTGTGTGAAGTGAAGATTTAAATATTTGAAATTGATGAATTCAAAACTGAGATCTAGCGTTTATGCTCCAATAAAAACGAGAAAATTAACTTCAGTGAAAACAAAAAGACGATGTAGACTTAATGCACAAATAAGTCTTGCATATTGGATCAGAACCGCTGAATTATACCAGTTTTGATTTATTGAATCGCTTTTACAACTTCGATTTTCTGCTTAGAAATTTAGATTACATTGTCATGCATCCAAGTCATAATATGAAACACGAAAACCTTACAAAATGATCGAGACAACCTTTGAATTACGCTCTGCATAAAAATATTGTGAATAGTTAAATTTCAATCAGGTTCCATTTTAAATTAAAAACATTTTATATGCCCTTAAATTTAATGGATTCTTCGTTAGAATTTAAACGCTTATTTTCAAAGGTTTATGCACTCGTAAAATGTAGTGCTTTTAGAATAAAAAATAAAGAGAATTATCCATCTAAACTTGACCATAAATGGATTAAACTTTCATAGAACATATACTGAAGAATAAAGTGGAAATTGTCTCGGTCATAACCTTAACTCTAATGCTTTTAATTGATCTCTTGCTACAAGATATTAAAAAGAAATCTATAGTACAATATAGTTTACTCGAGTTACTGTTGCAAAAATGACCTCTGTTAATCAAAAGTGAGTTAAAGGTAAGAAGTGTTCGTGTTCAACTTGATAAATACTCGGAGTGTCAAGGTAGAAGCTTAGCTGGTTTCACCTCTAACAAATAACGCTATCATTGCAGTGCTTCAGTTAGTTTCTGGACCCAAATTTTCACAATTTTACCACCACGAGCGAATTCATGCACACCGTAATTTGTAACTTGACTTGTGACAAATAACAGATTGGCTGCAAACTGGGAACACTTGTTCGATTTTGACAACACCTGTGTGTCTCTTCGACCAACAGTTAGCTCAGAACTGATGGTTTTAATGATTCTAGTGTGCGTGGTGGCCAGCGCTAAATTAACCGCTTTCATGTGTGATTATGTCAGTCATAGTACAAAACCGTGGCTGCACACCGCGTCAGAAATATTCTTTAGTGTTCACTTCTGATCAAATCCAGTAGATGAAAGATAAAGCATGATTTCCATTGATCACTAGAAACTGTAAGTCTCCAAACTCTGCACATGTAAGGACATGCACCTCTACGTTTCTTTTAGATGGACGGAGATAACTAATCATGTATGTTCTCATGCGTTCCCTTCCCCAGGTTTGGGGTAATTTAGCCGTGGGTTTCAGGCGACGTCTGTTATCGCAACGCACAAAACGGGAAATCCGTAAAAATTGTACTCAAGGAAAGGACCATAATGTATTCGGCGCTTTATTGCCCAGAAGCGAAGAAGATCAGACTTTTATTTATCCACATAAGTTTCATCAAGAAAAAACAGAGGTTACATTTTGTGTCACGACGCTACAATGTTTGCATTATTAAAGTTAGCACGAATGGAAAAACACATAGTTTTTCGTGTCTTACAATGCATGTTTGAATGGTATTTCTGACGATAGACCACTTTTAAGACTTCATGTTTTGATTTCCAAGGGGGAATTAACTTTTTACTGAACTTGATTTGTACTTTGATATAAGAATATGCAACTAAATTCATCATCTTGCGCATACATGCGTTGAACAACGAAATAAATCGCACTGGATTTAGAAATACCTTTTCTAAACTCAGTACGTACAATCTATTCCCTCAACTCTTCCAATGAGTAGTGAGAGATGCTCTTTAACATAAGTCCAGAGGTGCAACATGAACACACTATTTAGTACGATAAATTTTGTAGAAGTTAGGCTTTTTATACGTTCAATGGTTACAGCATTTCGAAGATTCAATCTATTAACATGAGATGAAAAGTTGCGTTGGAGACACCTCAACACAAACACAGCACGGACACAACGTTCAGTGACATCATGCCTTACCAAACAGAGACACAGCAGCAGCAAGGCCTCGTTCCATGCACAGGAAGCCCGTAATTACATGCAGCAGTCCGCCGTTGCACGGAGTCCGCATTCAGGGCGTTGGTGTAATACTGATATGCCATTATTCTTTCACGAATTACGGCGCTTTACACCCACTTTTCTCTTTGTCCTGGATGCGTCAGCTCAGACTGTTGCTATTCAGGAGTCTCGAGAGCTTGTTTACCGCTTACGTGTTTCAGTATTGAACTCAGTAGCAAAAACGTGCGCACAGCTGTGGCGTTAAGGATTGTGTTCGTGGTAAAATATATAATATAAGGTTTGAAATGTCAAGTTTTACTGTATTAGCGTTCGAGGCCTTTTCTAACGCACTGAGGTGAGTTAAAAAACATTTCTGCATCCTACTTAGACGTACTTCAACGCTTACAAAAGTTTTGCGTAAATTGGTTTGAAGTTTATTAATCGAAAATTGATGTGAGTGATAGTAGTTCTTCAACTTTGCTATTTCATGTATTGAGTTTTCTGTTCGTGTGATGATCATTAATTATTTCCTTTTTACCACAAAGTTACTAGTTTTGTTAACAGCGATGCTAAGCTCTAGTTTTATGTTCAAAAATTTTTCATCAATGTATGTATTCTAATTTTTCATAAATATTCAGCAAAAAATCTTAAGTTCTGTTTATTTTGCTAAAAGATTTCCGTCCCCCTGGGATTTCCACTAATAGATAATTGTTAAAAGGGTTATACACACCCTTTTGCGCAGATACATCATCTAGCAAATCCGTACAGCATCGTTTTTTTATGATTTTTCACTGGACGTTAGAAAGCGATGTAGATGAACTTGAGAAACATTCCAACCTGATCAATACAAAAGTTTCTGTAGGAAGGATAACTGTCATACTCACAGTCATAAATTTGGACGCAATAAGTGTCTGACATACAGTATTCAATAATTGGAACACAATAGTTGTATATTTTGGTATGCCTCGACAGGGACAGCGACTGAGGGACTCAACACTCATGTATGTGCACTGCAGAACGCAACGATAAAAGTTATGTTGCAGTATGCCAGTTCCGTTTTTATAGCCAGGCTGAGCTTAAATTAACGCCTAACCTTCATGCCCGAACGACAACTTTATTTTCAGTTTCCGTGTGCCGTAAACGAAAGCAAAAACATTGCGTTTTTTATCTTTGTTAACTCATTTCGTCCGAACAAAACATGGCAAATAATTCCTTTCTTCCGCACATTGCCTTCCTGCTGAACTTTGTAACCGAGACCAGGCTCAAATTTCTGCATGATGCCACTTATAATTTAATGTGGTGTCAGACTTCTCTTGTTTGCATTGTGTCACTCAAACTCAGGGGACTACCGAGGAACAGAACATGAGCTTCAGGAGGCATATTTTCCATGAGCATGCGTTTTGTAAGGACTCAAAAGCGCAAATTTCTTAGGTAGCTCTTAAATCGTGTATTGTTGATACAAGTAATGGATTTGAACTAATAATATATAGGTTTTCAGTAGCAAAGTCTCATAATATCAAGAGGTGGACAATACTTATATTATAAATGAAATTGGAGTTTTTTTCCAGTTTTAGTTAAATCCAGATGTTTTTTCTGTAAATTCGTGACTTGAAAAACTCATCAATTTTTATTGTCTGCTCATCTCTTAAATTCATCAGAGTAAATACAGATAGTAAACACGTTAAGAATTTCTATTCTTGCAATCATTACTCTCAGTTAATAGATCTCGAGAATTTGGTTACTAGCATTCAAAATAACTCAGTGCAAAATTTACTTGCCACTCATTACGCAATAATGCTATGGAAAACTATCATTGGTCGTTGTCTATTGAGCTATAAAATGTTAGAAATGAAGAACATATCATGAACTTCTTAAAAAAAACCTTTATCCCGCATCAAGCAGCTGAAAAGATTGATCCTTCATCCTGCTGTAGAGGATGAGTAACAGCACGTCGTCACTGTCCCACATTTCACAGTTTCTTCTGAACATTTTTACTATGAATAATAAAGTCATTGTATCCCTGCGTTAGGGAAAACAGCTCCATCGAATTGTTTTAAACTTATTTTCCCCTTAAAAATATCAGGGAAGCTGTTATCGCATTAGTTTTCACTGAAAGTGCATTAGCGGACGGGGGCCTGCAAAGTTCACTGTCCACTGTGTATTTCAAATCTAAAGATATTACCTCACAACTGCGACTGGATTCAATTTATTGCCTCCAGTCCAACAGGCAAACTAAAGAACTTGGCGCTGTGGATGTCCACAGCCTAGCACGAGAAACGCTACTGTGCCATACACTGTGTTCATGAATCCTAACTGCAGTCACTGTGTAATTAGTAAGTACATAAACGGTATAGGTTTAAGTGACTGCTTCAACAATTTGAACACAATTCAAAGCCAGTTCAAGAAAACTGTTGGTGATCGTACTTCTAAAAGTTGTCTGTTGCCCACCGGGAGAAAATTGTACTGAAGTTCGATATAACCTTAAAAATTTTCTCTTGTCCACCTCTTCTACGATAACTCAATTTCGCTGTACGTCCCAGCTCTCATCTATGCGTATTTCTCGCCGTTACGTACACAGAGAGCACGAAAGAGAGAAAGAGAACTATTTGAGGCATGTCACTCATCACCTTCAGACATAACACCTAGACAGAGCTCAGTTTCTGGGAGAAAAGAGCTCGAGCTCAATTCAAACTGAGTCTTTTGGGAGCCGCGAAAGAATTCTAATCCTAAGTTTTCATTTGTTTTTATTTGGGTGGGATAGCGTCATAGTTTTGGCTGCTCGAGCCCCCTGTGTTGTAGAGCGCTGGCTAGGTCAGGTGCGTTCTATCGATCGACCAACGCCTTCCCCTGCACCCTACTCTTGTTCTCTCTCTTCTCTTCTCTCTTTCTCTCTCGTCTTTTTGTACTCTTCCTTTGCCTCCTCAAGTTTGTCACGTGTGCTTAAAGTCATTTTTGCTCTCTGTGTCTTGATTTGAAGGGCAAAGTTCACTCTTTCTGTGGAATTTCGTTTCGCAATTTATATTCAGTTAATCTTGTAAGCGTCCGCATGCTTATGGTGTGATTTTTAGTTTCAAGTTCTCTACGTCGTCTGAATTATGTACGTCTTGACGGCAAAAAGTATTCACATCCCCAATTATTACCCCACGGATCAGTTTTAAATACATTAATTAAGCAACAATTTTGGTATACAAATAAGTTAGAAGAGGTCAAAGGAAATGATCTAAATAACCGTTCCAGACGACTGACGTGCGTGTTTGATCTGCTCTATTTATTCGAATCAGGGCTTACGTTAAAGGGTTGTGTTTATTTCCACTCTGGAGCTCTGTTTTATAATTGACGTGTGATTCGATAGTTTGTCTCTTCGAGACAATATGACTTTCTTGTCCAGTTAGGTTTGATCACTGCAATTATCTATTTTTGATGCTATCCTCGATTTCAGGTTTAAATTTCCACTTCGTTCGTGGTCTCTTGCGATTTTTTTAACGAATTTTCATGAATAGTTTTCGTACATAGATGTTCAGTATGTATGTTTCACGCTTTCATCGTGTTCTTTATTGTCACTGTGGCTTTTTCACTTTACTTGAAGGGTTCCAGACTTTAAGCCCAGTTTCGCTACTCATTGAAATTCTATCAATCCATTTTTTTGTAATTGCACCAGTCGGTAATATCATTATTTCTATTCATTAGTTGTCGTAGGTCAACAAATTTTAATTCATTATAATGTTCTAATGGGGCCTCATTTATAAATTATTCTGATGAATTTTATTTAGGCTCGAATAATGTCTACACGTATTTTTACCTGTACATCAAAAATTACGATTTGACTTGCAAAGACAGGATTAGCTTCTGTGCTGCAGCGTGCAGAAATCAAGCTACTTATGGAAGCGTGTTCGCTTGTCATATTTGCTTGTTTTCTTTTCTCGATTCTAATGTATACCATACCCCTTAACACTTAATGATTCAGGACTCTGTTAATGCTAATTGCAACATTTTGTCGGGATGAAAATAATATATATGTCATTTTGGGTTTGTTCTACTCGATGTTGTCTTCTTTGTTTTACAACTGGGGGTGGTGTTCTGGATTTTCCCTCATGAGTCAAAATTTCTTCATTTGTGAATCATCATTTTATCTTCTTTAGAAATATGAGCCATTGTTCGTTATCTCTATCTTAGTGTTCCATTAAATCTTCAACTGTGCCAGTCATGCCTATATTTTAGTGCTGTGGGAGTGGCCTATAGCAGCTATTTTATGGTTATGTATTAGCAAAAACCTGGAGAAAAACAATAAACGTGAAAGCAATTTAATGGGAAAATGTTAACTTACCTATGCGTGGCATCGAAGCAAGAATATTTACGAAATTTTTGTAGATCAACTGCACGTATCTGCACGAAGCAGCACCAATTCAAGTGTCCCTCTTTAACGTACACCACGCGTACATACGTTGTACGTGCACTAATAATGCTATCCATCAGATTAGCCCTTTGGATGCAATGTAATTAGAATTGATCTTTAAAAGTCAGTATTGAAAGTGAGTTTTCTACACAGTTACTCGTCGTCCGATGTGGACTGGCTGAATCCAATTCACGTGTGATGACTCCTAAAATATTACTTAGACACTTGTATTTAGCAACAATTGTACCACTGTAAATTTTACGCATTGGTATTATATTTTTTGTCTATCTCTAATTTTTTATTAATTTTTTATATGAGATTTATTTTTGTGATTGATATAAGTGAAATCCAAGTGATTTGTTACGTATACATAAAATTTTGTCAATAAAGGACGTTGCATAAGTGAGTTTAAAACAGTATTAATTGCGACTCGCTTTTGACAACTAGTTTTCAACACTTTAAAATGCATGGCAAAAACAAATGTTCGGCAATAACATATAAATGTAGAGCGTAGTTCTGGAATAGTTATTAAACTTAACTCTGACGCTCTAGAAATGAGAACTCTGATAGTCATCTATCACATACTAGTGTAATAGTGGAAAAGTAAGCGTAATAATTCACGGGGTTGCATGGTAAGTTAGATCATTTTGAGGAGTAGGCCTATATGAGATTGCAAGGTACTTCAAAATTATTTTAAAAAGACATTAAGAAAAGTTAACTTCAGCGAATGAGAGTTGTCTATGAGGCAGCAAGATTCATTGTGGGTAGGTTGAGAAATTATACGAGAATAAAACTTGTTCATGAATTGTACGTAACACTTTACAGAGGGCGAAAATGAAAAATTTCTTGACTGATATATTAACTGTGAGTCGTCAACGGAGTTTCAATTCGTTATTTTGCATGGCAACTTATATATGTATGCTATTATATATAACCAGAAGGTAATTCAAATTCTTACACTACTTCTTTCGATGAACATAGCCACGGAAGTTTGGTACAGAATTCAACTTAGGAAACAGCTATCGCGCAATATTCGTTGATCACGACTTGGAGACGAAGCAGTGAGCTTTAGCGGGCCGTTTCAACGCAAACTCGACTTGAAAAATTGGTTGTGAGGCCTAGTAGGTCAGGTCTGCAGGCAGCTAGTGAACGAACGGAGCCTGTGCGGCGCATGGTCGACGTCTGGCGCAATTTCAACGCGCTTGAGACGCGGCATGAGCGGTGGTGGGCCGTCCAGCCGGTGCTGCTCCGCCTGTTTGTCCTCTCTTCCCTCCGCCCACCGTCCGCCTTCGCTGTAATTTCACGGTGGGGCATCAGTACCTACCCTCATGCTCATAAATTTGGGTGGAATTCAATACAGGGGTATGGGTACCCACCCCACTACTCATAAAATGAACATTAAGTGTACTGTGGGGCATGAATACTTACCCGCTGATCAGAAATTTGGGTGGAATTCAATACAGGAGTATGAGTACCTAGCCCACTACTCATAAAACTGACATAAAGTTTACTGTGGGGCATGAGTACCTACCCTCATACCCATAAATATTTTGGGAATTCAATTTTTTGGGTATGGGTACCTACCTGCTCCTCATAAAATTTAGGTTAAACTTCAGTCAGAGTAATGCATGGCTGCTGATGAAAGTTACAGAATCGTATGGGTAGGTTTCTTGGTTATAGAAATAACGAGGGTAATTTCCTGGTTGCTGCAGCTAATCCTGAACACACTTGACGTTACCGGAGCTAATATAGGATCACGCCTATGTTTTATTACTCGTAGTTCAATTACTTGTACTGTTTAGTTGCAGGGAGCAAGTGTCTCAGTTTCCTTCTATAGGTAAACTCAAGGTTTGTATGATTTAATTTGGGTATGCATGTCCAAGTTACTAGCATTTGCTGTACTCATCATCTGCATATTGAACTACTCTTTATTGTGGTGTAATTTAGATGAGGGACAATCTAACAGGTCTTACTATTCCGTAGGGTAAACTACAGAAAAAGAACATCTGACACCATACATGAGAGAAAAGGTATTCACATAGTGAAATACATAAAATATGAATTTTTGTTGACATCCTCATTCGGTTTAGTTCATCCACTTATTATACTACGATAGGGCAGATGTGCTGTTCTATCTATACTTAATTTTGACAGTGAAATTCTGAACCGTGAATGTAATTTCGTCTGTTGAATCTTATTTAATTACTTTTGACTTTGATGAGTCATAGTAGAAGACATGACAAATTAGTGTGCCTGTCCAAGCAGCACCTAAAAGATATAATCGCACTGTGGGCGCACTGTGTAAATTGAGTGTCCATATACATATGTTATAGAAGACGTAGTACAGAATTTCCTTCTCAATTTGACCATCTCTAAAATAGACATTTAAATGTTAGACGTACGTACAGGTGCGTTTGAAAATACATTATCGGAAATATTTAAAGTATGTATGGATTCATTTGAGTTACTTTTGTTGGTTTACTGTTTTAAGGCTCGTTGGGCCTTACAAACTATTAAAGTTACATTTTGGATATATCATACAAGGGGTCTAGCTCTTTCATAGAAATATGCCATTTTTCTGTAGAATTTTTTCTACATGTGGTTACAATCATGGTTTTGGAAAAAGTGTGTTAAGATTATAGAAATATCTTTTTTTCGCACACACACACTCCTAGTTTAGCAAAAATATTACACAAATGTTTCCTTCTCACATTCTTAATCAGTTCAACAAAAATATTACGTGAATATTTTTCTTTCTTACTCCTACCCAGTTTGACAGAAGTGCTTGAAATATATTTTCCTCTCAAATACATTTTCAGTTCAACAGAAACAAGCGATAGAGTCGTAAGAATAAGCTAGTGCAATTATTGAAACCCAGAGTAGAAAATACCTGATACTTATTTCGCTACGGTTATCTCATTATTAACCAGATAATAACGGCTCTCTATGGTGAAGACGCCGTGGTGATAGTATAATTGTGCAATAGTATAATTATCGAACAATCATGGGATCGGGAAACACCTTTCAGGAGAGCATATCAATGTATTAATGTATCCTGAAGTGCGAACGCCGTACATGCGGGCCATATAACGGTGAGAGGCAAAGTGTCGTTTGGATACGTGTACGAAATGCCGTTTTATTCCCACGGGAACATTTGAATGTTACTGCAGCAGCGCGAGAAGAATTAGCTGACATAGCGGTCCGCCGAGTTGATTGAAGGCTCTTGCATCGTTTGAAGCCTTCCTCAGAACCACTTGTGGGGTGGAAGTGTTTCTCAGTTTAGGTTTCCTAGGGAACCACAACGCGTTGTTTTTTTAGGAAAAATTGAGGATTCGTTTTAAGAAACGAGGTAGTTGAAAACTGGGTGCGTAGATTCTTCTCGCCCGTGGAAATTGGTTTTAATTTCAGAATTTTTTAGTTTCATGGAGCGTCAAAAAGTTCCATTGTGGACTTGGTTAATTTCGCTGAAATAGAAATGTGAGTATTCTATTGAGTTTATTAATAAAATAAAATTGCTTGGAGACTTCAAGTCTTCAACTAGTTTTGTGCTAAAATGGGTATGTTAATTCTATTTGAGGTACTAGAATTGTATGAGGTACAATTTCTATTTGAGGTACAGTTGCTCCATTCCCCGGAGCATCTGAGTTTACGAAGCCTGAGGAATCTATTCTTAATTGCTTGTAGTAATTAAGGAACTTTCAGTTCCTAGTGAGGTACTGAAAATTCGACCATCACGAGTTAATTGTAGTGTCGTCATCTGCGCACATGAAATCTAACCTTATTATAACAGCCTCCTTTCTTGCGAAATTCACGTTGTTCAAAATCCCTAATTTATCAGCGTGACATGATTCCTATTTTTATCCAAAAAGTTCAGGTATATTTATCATTGTGTTCATATTTCTTAGAATTGTTGCAAGCGTAGACTCTGCAGAGGTTTGCATGATGTTATCCAACGCTTGCATGAGGTGTCTAGAGCGGCGGTGACGCATCGTTGGTTGCTGGCACAAATGAGAGGCTTTTGCGGGTGGCTCCCACTGGATAAAAAGTGCCGTAACTCACGGCACTGCTAGCTGGCACCCTCACGTGTTTCTGACGCCTTAATGCAGATTTTGTTCTCTGAAATTCTAATCACACTTGGTTGTTTTAGCTCAAATTTGCGTGGTGATAATGGTAATTTAGGAAACCGTAATGCAATCAAATCGAAATTGTGAAGTACCGAGTACATGTCTGACTCTAATGAATTATTTTCTTTGTGAAAGAGAATGAAGAATTTTCAGTTAATTGCAATGCATTAATCTTCACGCATAAGTGGGTTGCATGAAAATATGCACATGTTCTGTCTAATACTTTACTTCAATTTTAGAGAGTGTGCTCATTTTATGCTGAATAAAAATGATATATGATGATCACATCTTCAATTTGCTGAATTTCTGCATGATAAGGACAGAACTCGTTCTCTGATTTTCAAAATATTTTTATACCGTGCACGAAATAGAAGCGTTCACTTACTTATATTTTGCATTGCAGTTCAGCTAATTAAGACAAACCACTGCCGCGTTAATTGCTTTAACTCAAGCACCTTGAAGAACATATCAAAAAGTAATAAGGAAAAATATTTACACACGCCTTTGTGAGCAGCAATAACGCTATCTGAAGTGCACAATTAGCCATAATAAGTATTGTGCAGCTAGTGGAACTTCATTCTACTTCTGTCTTTCAAAAGTCTCACTTCTCGTTAGAACTTCATAGCTCCATTATTTTTATGCTAACGAAGGCGCGCGTAGTCACTTTAACACGTTGCCTGCGATTGCCTAGCTGGTGCAAATCTTTACTTTGTACACACAGTCACTAGAAAGCCTTGAAAAAATTATAGAACCTAACCTGAGCGACCCACCGGCGGGTCGTATCGCACTCAACGTGTTAAGGTTCCACCCTGTGCGCTTCCTGTCATCCAACCAGGGCGGAGATCGGAAGTGCGCTGTACAGGAAGTCAAATGTTAGAGGAATCACCCTCCAGTGGTCCTTACTCTTGCCAAAAACGACCGTGACGAGAGCAAAATGTTTGTATAATTGACAACTTATTGAAATTGTGGAGTAATACATTGTGGCTGTTCCTGATGTTAGTTGTAGATAATATCAATGATGGGCTACCGAATGTGGGAAGTAGAACATTGTTGATGTTTGTTGTAAAGAATGTCAATGATTTACTATCTAATTTGTGGAAAGTGAGACGAGGCTGTCGTTGACATAAGTTGCAGAGAATATCAATGATTGACTGCCGAAGTAGAAGTAAGGTACATAATAGCTGTTCCTGAAGTTAGTAGTAGAAAGCATCAGCTATTGCTTATCATAGTTGCTGTGCATAACGACGGCAACTAAGTTAGCAGTAGAGAACACCATGAGAAAGCAAGAAAATTAGTGTAACATTGTTTAAATTTCTAGCACAGATTTAGTCAGCTGGGATACAACTGGACACATTCCTGCATGTATTTTCTAAAAGCATCTACGACAGTTATTTAGTTAGTTTCCCCAGAATGTTAACGAAATTCAATTGAAATCAGAGTGCAATGTGTTGTTTTTGGCTTAAAATATTGATACGTAAAACTGACGTTTTCTCATGTCAGTGAAATTCAGAATTTAAAGCTTGACTCTCAAAAAGAAGACGAGTGTCATGAGCTACCAATGAACTACTAAAAAAACTACGAATATGTCGAAGCTCTTCATCATTGATGTTCTGTTTAAAAACTGGACAAATTATTTTGAGAGTCTCCTCAATTCGAAGCGAAAATATAAAAAGGAAAATCTAGAAATGAATTTAAATTTCTGCATGGAGTTTCTTAAAAGAGTACAGTTCCAGCTTAACCTGAAATCGGTATCCGACACTCGGCATTAGCGTGAAAGTTATCTTCTTTATTGAACTAAATAAAACAAAGAAACGATAGCCCAATTACTTTAGCGATAAAACAACCTGGTCCAATCAGCGTAGGTCGGCTTGAAATTGCAATGGTGATTGTTTTTCGAGCATGCAGATCAGTAAACTGCAGGAATTGCGTTGCATTTTAAACACAGTCTGTGTAAATGACACAAAGAGATCGCGGATCCTGATCACTCACATCATGCACAAGGGCGCCTGAAAGTTCTACTTGTGAAAGCTGCGTGAGCTGTTCCCCCATGCAAGATTGTATCAGGTAAATGGCTGCGAGTATCTTGCGTGTTTGTAAAAACTTTCACGCCATGTGATGGTTTTAAATATATTACGATGTGTGGTTTTTGACTGAAAATAATGTGAGTGCCGTTCCCTAAATACACTTTGGGCTGATTTATTGGTCATTGTTTTGTATATTTTCATAGAAAACAAATAACTTTAGATTTAAAGCAGGTTGGTAATTTCTCTTAAACTTGTTTAAACAATAGTGGTTAAACTATAGAGCATGCTGTAATTTTGCTTAATAATTTTATTAGCTGAGTCATATTTCTAAGTAAATCTCAATTTATTTCTTCAGTTGGACAAGATTTTATTTAATAAATTTAATTTAAAATGTGTATTGAAATGTGTTTTACTATAAAACGTCACCGGGCTACTGATCAAGAGGCAAGTCTATACTTATCGTATGGTGAGTTTTAAACGACACAAAAAACTTGTGTACTTCAAATAACTTATTTAATCGGGAATAAATCTTTTGACTGAAACCAACAATTTTAAATAAGACTAACTTAGGTAACTAAAAACAACGTCCTGAACCACAAAAGTCTATTTAGCTGCTTGTGACATTTACTAACACAGCTAAAGCACTGCACTGATGTAGTATTTTTTCACCTTAAAATGACTTGTCTTTGTTCACGATGCAATTTTGTGAGGATAATGCCATCATCATGATATCTTGATGATCACTCAAAGTTGTCAAGAAATATCTGTGCTAAAAAATGAAGTGTCTGATAAAAGTAAACCCTTGATAATCTAGACGAGTATCATTTCATCTAATTTCCGTCATCTAAAGTCTGAACTGGAGCCTTCATTTTAGTCCTTTAATATGCTGCTGGAACTGAACTTTCTCTTCTTTTAATTAATTGCTTAGGGTAAAGCATTACTATTAGCGGAAACATGCATACCTACGAGGCCTAAAAATTCTGAACACTAATATTATTGCCTTAGTTTACCCCTTAACATTTATATTTTTCATTGATTGTGTGGTTCAGTTTAAAGTTTAAGATTAAATCTATATTGAACTTCTGTCATAGTGACATGCATAATCAGTAATATTACGTATAATGCTTCACACAATCTTATAAACAATAAAGTATTTCTGTGAGAGTTCGTCTGAATGTTTATGTTTCATGCTACCAGTCCTATGAAAAATGACGTTTTTTTGGATTGAGGGGAGAACTACGTAAAGTTATTCGACGAAAGTCTCTCAGTTTTAAATCAGAACAGGTAAAATTAAAACTTAGTCTCCTCTTAGGACCAACAAATTTGAAAGAGATTTTAACAGGTACTGACTCCCTGATGATAAGACGAGAAAAAGCTTTCAATTCTGAGAGAAGAACACATTCCCCTCGTCCTCGTTTACTTCACATCTTCTCATCCGTCATGTCAATATTCGCAGGTCAAAGGGAAAATATCAACAGCTTGTACTTATACGACCTTTTAAATAAGCCTCAATCAGTTAAGAAGAACTGAAAGAATGCTACATTGAGTGCACACATGCATGGTGACGTGATGCTATCATCAGGGAGACGAGGGCTGCTGCAAGAGAGAGCTGCCGTGATGCCGTGCACTGGTGAGTCTCAGCGACACACTCAGCGAGTCAAGCTGAAACTTTTAATTGTGTGTCCTGGTGCAGTGGTGGTGTGGTGGTGTGGTAATGTGGTGGTGTGGTGGTGTGGTAATGTGGTGGTGTGGTGGTGTGGTGTAGTGGTGCAGTGGTGGTGTGGTAATGTGGTGGTGTGGTAATGTGGTGCAGTAGTGGTGTGGTGCAGTGGAGTGCTGGTACAGTGGTGTGCTGGTACAGTGTTGCATTGGTACAGTGGTGTGTTGGTACAGTGTTGCACTAGTACAGTGGTGTGCTGGTACAGTGGTGTGCTGGTACAGTGTTGCGTTGGTACCATACTGGTACTGCAGTGTTACTCCTGACATAAAGCGTTGCTTGTGTTCAGATATCAGTCATTTCGCATGATAAGTGAAATTGCAGTTATTTATTTTAAATGACAATTACTCATGGAATGACTGGAATATTTGAGAATATTTTTAACCATGACGATTTTGAACAGTGCAGATATATAAGTATATAAAAATTTATACACATACGTACTAATTTTATCATTAAGAACATTTCCATGCAATTTATTGGTACGTACCTTAATCTTGCTAGGCTATGCGACAAGCATGCCAGCAGCTCTGAAGGATGACGTGTTGTTTCTACTTTAAAATTCATATTTTAAATTTTTGTATTCAGTGGCATGGCTCCAGTATACACAGGGTGCGGCAATGTGACTCCTTTTTTGAAAGGAACTTCGTTTGAAAAAAGGAAGTTATGTTGCCGCATTTCGTGTTATGTCTCAATAGAATGTGTGATTTATTCACACTGTGTTGCGTGAAGTTGCTAATGGAAGCAATAGTACATGCATAATTATAATTGTAAGATGTACAAGCAACGTTTAAAAATCTATTAACTGATGCCATATACTGTACATTTGCTAATTCATTGGTTTGTGTTTCACAATTTTCCTTTAGAACGCAACGTTTTACAAGTCATTTGGAATAATGTTTTTCCCCTTAATTCATAAATTTCATTCCTTTTCATTGGCCACGTTTTTTTTTAAGAAATGCCCCAATTCTTCCAATTTTGGAACATATTCGGCAAAATAGCGTCTTCCTCTCAGTGCTTATGACTCCTGGTTTTGCCCCTACTCATCATGGGTATCCTTAAAATAAACATATTTTAAATTTTAGACTTGTACTTAATTAGATCACGAGTGCAAGACTCTCCGCGCAGTCTAAAGTCTCTGCAACCAGCCTCAAGTTTTGTGTTTTGTGAGCTGTATTTTCCTTTTTGCCTTCTAGACCATCCTGTAATTATTCTCGGAATGAAATAAAATAGAATAGAATGAGGCAATAGGAATCTGCTGTTTCGCCCATTATTGTATAAAATTCTTGTATAAATTTTTGTATAAATAGTCAGAAGTTTGTCATCGTATGTTCTATTCTCCGATGAATAAGCGAAAATTTCTGCCATTTCTATGTATTTAACAAATAATAAATGTAAATGTGCCTGAATTTTGGCTTGAGGCAAACAACTCACCGGCAATGAGGTGTTATAATAAGTGAGACCTAAAAACAAGGAAGACATTTGTACACCATAGTTGTCTTAGTTCCTGAATGATGTGTGTAAGATTCCGTACCTGAACTTCACTCAAGTCTCATTTCAACGAGCAAAAATAACCAACACGTTGCAGTTTTCGTATCTGTTAACAGAGGATATTGTATTCTTTATTTAATTCATTGATATTGATTCAATTGTTTGGTCCATGTTGATTTCATAATGCTAAAGCTCATCCTCATGCATTATCAATGATATGTAACTCTAATGGCTTGTTAAGATAAGAGATAATAAGGATGCAATACAGTAGTTCCTGTATACTACACAGTAGTCCCTGTATACTACACAGTAGTGCCTGTATACTACACAGTAGTTCCTGTATACTACACAGTAGTTCCTGTATACTACACAGTAGTTCCTGTATACTACACAGTAGTCCCTGTATACTACACAGTAGTCCCTGTATACTACACAGTAGTTCCTGTATACTACACAGTAGTTCCTGTATACTACACAGTAGTTCCTGTATACTACACAGTAGTTCCTGTATACTACACAGTAGTGCCTGTATACTACACAGTAGTCCCTGTATACTACACAGTAGTGCCTGTATACTACACAGTAGTACTTGTATACTACACAGTAGTCCCTGTATACTTCACAGTAGTTCTGCAAACGTAGTGTATTGGCTTTCCATTTGTATAAATTTATTACGATGCAGTCAATTATCGATAACTAATCGCCAGCATTGTTCTTTGTGCGATTCTTTTGTGTGCTTTTACTGCTTCAATTATCTGGAATTACTTATTTGAACACAATCAGGTTTTCTGATCATTGTTTCAAAGAGACTGCCAGTGAATTGCTTCAGTTGAAACTACAACACAGCAGTCATATTTTCAGTCCAGTATCTAGATTCTCCTTCCCCTCTGAACCAATAGCGTTTCGTATCAATAATAGTGCACTGCCATCAATGTCGATTTGTTATTTTGGCGATTTCACGGTACCACTTAATGCTGGGGTGTGGGAGCTGGGGTGTGGGACCTGGGGAGGAGGGAGGGCTAGGTAAAAGGGGAACGTATAGGTGAGAGGAGTAGAGGGGGTCATTTGGGGAGCAGGGGCTAACAAAGGTAGCGTTTGGCTGTCCGACCACAGGTGAAGCAGTTCAGTCGTGCGCCTGGCGCCGCCGTGTCAGGGTGTGCTAAAAGTAATCCCGTGAGCTCGACCGACTGTGACCCCTCGCCAATAAACGATACCCTTTTCAGTTGCTCACTGTTGCATCTCGTGCAATAGGCCGGTGCAGGATCAGTCTGTTCAAATTTTCAGGACTCATGATTGCTTATATGTACAACATGATAATCGTTTATTAGTTTGTGTTGATTTATGTGCTGCTTTCTTTGTATACAATTTTTTTATTTTGCAATATCCAGTGCAATTAGCGATCTTTATGACTTTCATCGAATACTCTACTCAATCATGTTCATATGATGCAAATAAAAATCTTATTAATCAACCATCATTTCAGATTTCTAGAGAAACTATGATGTGGTGAAAAGAACCTAAATAATATAGATTATTTAAAGCTAGCGCGTGTGTGCCTTAAAGCAGTTAAATTGAAGCAATTAATTGACTGAGCTCTATCTTGCCACGCTGTCTCCACTCAATCAACCCTGGTCTCTTAGCGTCCCAATGGATTCCCTCGTTGTGAGTATCTCTAGCACGACGCAGCGATGTTTCTTTCTATTTCCTATAATGAAGATCGTTGAACTTTTTGGATTTTGTTTTGCGAAATGAAGATTTTTTCTCGAGGTTTTTGATTTTGTTTTCTGTGCTACAAATATTTTATTTGTGGTAGACGCTGAATATAAATTTTTTATTTTATGACCCAAAGCTTGGTTACGTATGATGCTTTGGCATCCATGATAGATGTCATTCAACGTAAAAGTTAGGAAAAATTGTATTATTAACTTTTTAAATGCATTTTTTATGTATTCTGTACATCATTTGTTAAAAATTACCGGTTCAATATATCCAACATATGTTTCAATATAAATTGCTGTCGTTTGCGGTCTTATCTGTTTTGTGACCATAAGACCGTAAACATTATCAATTTTTTCGAAACTACCATAAAACAATTTCTGGGACATTCTTTGCTAACCCTGCATTTAAGAACGCAACGTTGTATACCTATTTAAATTATGGAGCAAACAGGAATCTTTTTGAACGCTGTAAATACAGTAGTTCAAACCCATGGATGTATAAAAAATATACAACAGAGCGTGAGCATGTCCCTCATACGACAAATATAAAAGACATGATGGTCTACACATTGTGTATGAGAGATTGTATGTACCAATCTACATTAGTCACCTACTGTTTCTCTTTGTCTTTTCCTTTTTCGAAAGATCATTTGCGAAAATTTCAACTGAAATTTTTTGAAACGTCTTAGCCAAAATATGAATTGAAATTCTTTGAAGGGTCGTAGTTTCGAATTGTTACTGACCGTGTGGATTCACTATGAAATCAGGGAACAGGTGTCTATGCTTTAAAAATAAAGCATTCAAGAAGAAAATTTATACTTAAAAGTATTGACGTAATGAATTCCGAAAAGAAGGAATTGAAGGCTGTAAAAAGTTCACTCGAGAACAAACTCCAGATAGATAGACAAGTGGAATTAAATCTACGGAGATTAAACCCAATGTTTCGTTTTGTCAAATATGCATTTTAATCGAATAACTATGAACTTTCGTTCGAATGACAAATAATATGGTCAAATTTCCTTACTGTATTGTGTATGTATGCGTGTAATAATTCACTTTGATCTATTGATGCAATTTTTACTTCAAATTTTACTTAAAAAGTTTTTTCACGCTTCAACTTGGACGACGAGCATCTAAGTTCACCCGTAAACTAATGAGGAAAAGAAAGCACTCCGCGTAAAATACTTCACTATAATTTTTCTTTAATCATAAGCCACGACAAGAAATTATTTCTGTCACACGTTTTACTTTAGATTCACTTCTTGCTCTTAAAAACCATGGTCAGAAAAAAATTCTGTCGCGTATTATATTTCAGGTTCATTTCTTGTTTCACGTGAACCGTGGCAGGATAAGATTTTTTTCACATGGTATATATCAAGTTGAATTTCATTGACTGCGTTATTGCCCCTCCCAAACTTTGATCCTGAAAGTGTCATGTAGCGTCCAGCCAAATCCTAAGCAGAACATAGTTTCTAGGAAGTTTGCCTACAGCTAAAGCCGATAAATCCATGACATCGTGAATAATTCAAGCACATCGATACAGTGCGGCTCATCCAGCAGTGGACAAAGCCAGGTAATTTGCTCGAGTCACGCAATACTGAAAGATCCCTGAACACGGACTGCTTTTCTCCTGTTCTTCGTTGAATCACACACCAGGAGTCGTTCTGTGCTATCGAGATTGCTTTAACAAAACTGGCACGGCATTTTCTTCAAAGGTTCTTTGTGTCTCTCGGCATTTTATGGTTGCATGTTAGGAATTACTTAAGAAAGTTAGTAAATCATATTTGTGAGCTCAAATTTCAACAATCCACTCGCAGCTTACGTCCTGAATTTCCACTCTGAAGAATAATAAATCTGATGTGTTGTAATATTTTTATATAAATAGTTGTAAAAAATTAACTTTGCATCCGTTCATGTAGCTTTTGGCATCAAATCGAGATAAACCTGCATTTTTTCAAGTTTTGTGGATATCACGTTTAGTAGTGCGATGTATTTGAGATTTTCAAATATTTAAATCTTTAACTTTTTGATACGTTTTAAGGTACGGTATGGTAAAATTATTCGTTATAGCTTACTAGTTCTTTGTGAAGACCGGTTGCCTTCAGTATTAATATGCAATACAATACAGTACAATAACATTACAGTACAACTCCATTAACCATTTAAACATCATCTTTCCTTCGCTCTAGCTAGAACACCGTTAACTCAACTGTTTCTACAACGACAACCATGCTGAGTCTTCCAATAATTTTAGTTAAACAAACGATAATTAACGTTGCAACACCTGCGGATTATCTGTACCCAGTACACCAGTGATGTTCTATCTTGTTCAGGTGGCGTGTGGCTACACTAAACGAGCGTTTACGCAGATAACGCAGCATGTATCTAACTTCTAATTTCCAGCATTTGGCTGAATATACTCGTGACTTTATCTAATTTATCCGCTGGACATTGTGCATATAAACTGTGTCGATTTATCAATCGTTTTTACACGACATGATAAACATGCCGTTTAAAAACATGTCTAAAATGTTTCTAAATACTAAATGGTTTAAATATTTTTGTCGAACGTGCAATTTTTCGCAGGTGTCTATCAATGGTTATCAAAATAACTGTTTGACTGTTCAAAATATCTTCCTAATTTGAATGTTACTTTTAATGAAAGGAAATATCTCTCACCTTTTGATATATCTTACATTTTTTGGCTCGGAATCGTGGCTTTGTGATTTTGAAGTTTATTTGGGCGAGCAAGAACTTGTGTGTTCTTGTCTTTACGAGTTTTAAATGAGTCTGTAAAAGCTACAATTCTCATGCGTGGTCTCCACCTTTTTCTGCTTTTACTTCCAAACAAAGACAAAAACTTTGAGGCAGCAGAGCTTCATGACTCATACTATGAGCAATAGTCGACTTAGTTATTGCACTTTTTCGGTGATTTTCTTTCTATTGGTCTTAATTACACGTTTGCGTTCTTTTATCACAGTTGCTGTCAAACCAGCAGGCAACATCAAATAGAATAGACAAAAATTATTGTAAACTTTAGTTAGCATGACTCATCAATGTGTTTTTAACCCGAATTAAAACACATTTTACGATTAAAATAAACACATTGAACATTTTTTTGGTGACAAAAACCTATAAGTAATTGCTGTATTTATCTGAAGTTATTTGAACTGTTTTATTTGAGCAATTATTTTATTTTTTAAGATTTAAATCTATACTCGTAAATCCAACTTGTGCTAACATAGTTTCTTTCCTGTCAGGGCTGAATAGGGACATAAACATGGAGCGAAACCTATTTGATTGAAATGATCCTATATAAACTAAATAACTTCTTCATTTATCAAAATTTTACATTTCTAAAACGAAATTTACCTTAATATGAATGAAATTCAGTGTAAATCGAGTAATTTGTGATATTCTATGTGTTCCATCAAACACATATCTTGAGGTAGTATTTAAGAATTATTTTTTCATTGGTAGAACTGCGAGATCAAGAATTATTAGAGTGGAGCAAATTAAATTGCTTACATTTAAAGTAACTCTTCCCCCTAAAGTAAGCAACAAAGTAATTTAGAAAGTGTTGTAATAGAAATGACTGTTGTAAATCGTTATAAATGGAACATTGCACCCTGTATGCAAGTAATAGCAAAACTTGTGTTTTTTCTAAAAATCAATTCCCGTGATGTGTGTTCTCACTTCCTACGCAGACCTGAGGCTACTTGCATTAATCAGTACTCATTTCCAGGTGTAATCCTGCAGAGAACAGTTTGATCTCATACCTCAGTTCTATGAAGAACCTGCAGTAGAGAACTTTCTATTATAATCTCATCCCTCAGCTTTAGGAACAACATACGATAGAGAACACAGTTTTCTCAGTCATCAGCTCCAAGGGGATGAATAATAGAGTCAGTTTCTCACTCGAGTGGGTGGTGAGTGTGTACGCCTGGAGTGTAGCAAAGAGTGTAACAGGGAGTGGTGTGAGGAGTGTAGCAAAGACTGTAGCAGGGAGTGGTGCAAAATGTGTAGCAGGGAGTGTTGCGAGGGGTGTAGAGAAGAGTGGTGCGAGAACTGTATCGGGGAGTGGTGCGAGGCATAATGGAGGGCATTAGTAAAGAGCAAGAAGCGTTCGATACACCTCTTGACTGAAGTATGCACCGCTGCCAGCACCACTCAATACCTGATGTCCGAGTCCGCACTCTGGTTCAGCACGAGAACCTGTCACGAATACAAGGGTCCGCTTTCTCACGTGGGTGGGGGTAAAGTTTCTCAGAAGTATTTTTTCTTAGAAATGCCCGGTTGTTCTTTCAAACAAACGAACAGGTGGGGTTTCTCATGTTCCATGGGAATAATTCCATGCAATCCATGGGGATAATTCCATGCAATCCATGGGAATAATTCCACTCAATCCATGGGGATAATTCCACGCAATCCATGGGGATAATTCCACGCAATCCATGGGGATAATTCCACGCAATTCATGGGGATAATTCCACACAATCCATGGGGATAATTCCACGCAATCCATGGGGATAATTCCTCACGAACACAAAGCATCAGATTCAACGTGAATAGACAAGTGAGGCTGCTCACAAATACATGAGCGGGATATCTGACTAGTCTGTTTGTGAAGGTTGTCATAGGTACGAGGTTTGATGTTGATTTTGAGTACAGAGGTTGTGTTGAGGCACACCTTCACTTGTTTTGTTTGTCACAACTCGTGTATTGAGGCAAGCACGGATTGTGCACGCGGGAATTTACGAGCGCAGTCAAGAGGACAAAGGGAGTTTGTAATGAAGATTTGGTCATTAATAAATGAATGAGGCTTTTTGTGCATAGCTTGTGGCGCATGCACGGGGGATTGTGTAGCTTTTTGCGTACTCAAAGTTCACCATGCATATACGGACGCGTATTTCACACCGTAAGGGGCAAGAATTTTCTATGAAATTTAGAGCCCTACACGACAGCAAGTTAAGAGAGCTAAAATCTTCCGATATTATGTAAGGTAGAATTTACATTAAAGCTCGAATTCGTGTAATGTTCCCAAATTCAAGCCAAATTGGCTTTGATTCTGATGTTGCAGCTAACTACAATTTTCTGCTAACATGGAGGAATTTATGTTAACTGTGAGGAGAATTTTAAAATCCGTGCAAAGCCTGATACAACTATGTATGTACTTCACTTGATGTGAATGTAGCATTGATCGAAAATGAATATAAAAAAAATTCATGTAACTCAGAAGAAGATATATTAGAAAACTAGCAGTACTCATGCGTTTTCTCTCGCCCATCTCCAGGTCATTCATCAAGTTGGAAATGAGAGGAATTATTTAATAATATACGTCGTTGCAAATGAATTTATTCTATTTGTAGCCAAGTATTCAACTGGAATGTGCAATAGCTCATGCTTACGTTATTTTACATCTGAGTTCTAGATTTCTCTTTCGGGGTTTTGAAAACATCACTGCTACTAAAATAGTCTTCCAATCCATGTTCCTGTACCAAGCAACACCCGCCCCCACATACATTTTAAACGCTAGTTTAAAATACATTCCTATTTTAGGGCGTTCTTGTAAGGACTAGACTATGTAAGCTAAGGCAAAAACTTGTATCCAAGAGGTTCATCATCGTGAATGGTTCAGTAGGCCTCAACGTCGCATTAACTCACCGTATGACGGAGTGTTTATGAACAAACATGGACTATAGATTTCTTGTCACCCTTCAAGCGACAGCAAGCGTCAACAAAGGCACTTCTCATTTCGTTGCTGTAGAAAATTCGTCGCATTGACTTAGAATTAAGCTCACAGCGTGATGAAGGTACTCCTCAGCGTGCCAATGCAAATTTTGTCGCAGGGAATATTCAGAAAATGTAATGGTGTCAAGAATTTGCGCCCGCACTTGTGATCATTAATGTCGAACACGTTTCCTAACAAATTATCCAATGTGAACGTGTACCGACATGCTCGACCAAATTCCTTTCCGTGGTCTAGCTGAAAAGTACCAACGATTTGTCTTGTCGCATGAACCACAATTCAGCATGTCACTACGAAAATGGTTATGGATTTTAATATCCACTTCACATTAATAACAGTCACTTTTGGTTATTGGGACGTGGATATTTTGCCTGGTTCCCTAAAAGTGAACATCTGCATCATTTATTCAAAGAAAGTATGGATTTTACTTGGAGCCGGAGGCAAAAATAAATGTTTGAAACAATGAATAAAGTGTGATGATGTTCGAGAAATGTTATTCAGCTATGATGAAGATTGTGCTTAAAATGAATTAGTGATAAAAATGTCAATATTTTAATGATGACTGCTACTATTTCACATTGATGCACTTTCAGGGTTTTTATTTCTATATATTGCTTTTGAAATTTGAAATAAGTTTTTTCATTGCTTCTGAAAACTTAATACAAATGATAAGTATGAGAAGGTCAAGCTTCTTCATTATGCCTTGTTAAAATAGTGATGAAACTGTAAAATTAGGTTTTGTGTTATCATCGGAGACGAATTCTAATTCAGGATCACTAGAAGATTTATCGTCGAAAAAATTACTTACTGAAAGTGCGTCGCTACTGCTCTAAGGAACATAATTCAGGTTTAATAGTACGTGTGAAAAATGGGGAATTTGTAGGAAAATGAAAAATTACGTGACAATTATGTCAGTAGATATATTCCCCGACGTGTCGCAGTACATAGCGAACGTTCTTGATTTCGACACTATAAAAGAAACCATGGAAATTTCCTTCTCTGTTAAACTGTGTATTGGTTTTAATGATGTAAGTGGGATAGAAATGCTGAAATGATTAGATTTGGTTAGTCTATATCAAATAAGTTTACTTAATCCTGGAACGACGGATACAAATAAGCAGCATCGAAGACTAGGTGGGGCTATGTGGCCCAGCCACTTTTCAATTATTTTATGACTTCAATTATTTTATTGAATTATGCCTTTTATTAAAGTCATAGTTTCATTTTCTAAAAATTATTTAATAACAATTTAGGGGCTTCTTAATTTTGACACTGGGCCTCACAGGCCCACTTCGTCGTACCAGGGTTATGTTAGATTACGTTAGGTTAGGTCTAGTACCTGTATCTATAAAGTAACTCATCGTAAAAAATGAAAAGATCGTCCAATGATCTCTCATTGATTTTTAGTTTTTTGAATAACGAAGTATTCTAAAAGTTAATGTTTTTAGACACTAAAGGTTTAGTTCCTGCTTTTGTATTTATTCATACAGCGAGACGTGTATTAACGGGCATCTAGCATGGCAGCTGGATTGTTGCAACTAAGGTTCATTCAAAGTTTTGTGTGAAAAATGTACTTCGGATTGCTCGAAATTTGTTTGATGATGTTTACGAGTTTTTGTCATTATCGAGACCGAACATCCGAAATTAGTATAAATTTATTATTTATAAGAGCTAGTTCCCTAACAATCTTAGATTACTACTTAAAATTCACGTTACTCGTACCATGCTAAATTTATTTGCATTAATTGGTGTTTATTGTTTAGATAAAATTGTGGCAAAGTCCTGAGCCAGTTAAAACTTTTTTCTTGTTTGCACTGCCAGATGCGTTGAGAGAATTGGCGGCTCCGTGACATGGCTAGCGGGGCTGCTGTGCCTCACCCTGCCGGGTTTGTTAGGGCGACGTAGTCAAGGCAACAATGACGAACCTCCCCTTTCGTGAACTCAAACTCACGGACCCCTCATCTAGCCTCTCCACCCCCCACATGACCCCTATTTCGCCCCCTACTCGCTTGTCAATTGCCCACTCCCTCCTGGCCTCACTCGGCTCCCTATTTCACTCAACTGCCGGTTTATTCACTCGCTTACTCAGAGTCTCTTTGATTTATTACGTACGAGTAGACCCACACGTGAAAATTGTCGTGTTTTTACAGAAATTTTTGGTTTGATTGATCAGTGGACGCGGGCTTTGCGAAGGAGTTTTCAAATTGAAAAATGTACCTTTGGTATCCACAAGACAATGTTAATAATACATGTATATCCTCCCGAATTTTCTCCCATCTAAATCCTTAAGAGCGTCACTGAGAGACGGACCAAGCAAGCAAGCAAGCAAGCAAGCAACAAACTGTATTATTATGTACATATGCTAATGTACCCAGCCGTCAAAAATAAAGGTAGATATTTTGTGATAATACCCGTGCCATCAAAAATGATGGCAAATACTGTTGGAAAGATATTAGATGAAATTACATATAAGAACGCATTGCCATATATTTAGCTTTATATATACTTACAAAGGACAAACGTTTTAATTGAGTATTTTTTTGACAACATTCCTAGTGAAAACTAAGACACTTAGTTTTCTACTGCTGCAATTGACTCTGTAATTCGTGTCATATTCGGGTACAATGTACCCGAATCATAGGGCAATACCCCGCCAAACTCCGTATTCACAATACGGACTCGAGTATATAAGACTCTGGATCTCTCTAATTTTTTTGAAAGTGACATGAAACATATGAATAAATAAATAATTATACAGATAAATAAATATATAAACACACGATGGTCATTCTTAGTATTAAATAGTGGAATTGCTGTTCTTGCGTCATCATAATCCATCGTATCAAATGTTTCAGAATTGCATTTTTTTCGAGTTGTTTGTCCTCATACTCACTTCAATAATTTGGTTTGCCATTACAGACGATTTGCACACAAAAATGGTTTTCATTTGCTTCGTTGTCATCAATTTCGTTTGGGCCGTAAGAGTTGTAAACTCGTACCTATACTTCAATGAACATTAAACCTGCTTTTTTAGTTGTGGTCTATGATAGCATTAATCCTGATAGAACGCCTAGACCTAATTTTGAAGCCTGACAGGGAATTAAAATTCCAACTTCCATCTCTGCCTAACTTACGGCTCACGCCTGTTTCCAGTGCGACGATAGCTGCTTCTTTTTCACTGGTGCATGGACCTCTTACAGATTTATAAGAAATTCACGAGCTCGTGACTCCTCGAGTTAAAAAGTCATGTGAATTTTGCAGAGCATTCCATAATTAAATATACCCGCTACTTCTCTGACGTTGACTCAAGCGTTTACATATGAATGAACCAAAATTAATTTTTTACCTAAAGCCCATGTAGATAAACTATTATTTAAGCCCACTGTAGTTGCAATAGTTACAGATCTTCCATTGATTGCATCATGAGGATAGTATTTTCTTGTGGAAAAGTATGTTTGGAAGGAATGAACGCAAAATTTATTGTGTTTCTACTGTGAATTATTATGTTTATATTGTTTCTACTGTGAATTATTGTGCTTCTACTGTGAGAACTTGAATTTGTTTCAATTCAAGTTTGAGAAAAGTTACTGGATATCTTGCATGGGATGAAGGCAACGAAATAAATTCGATATCACCACGTCCCTGTGAGTTGCATTGCGTTCTATTTGATATTTCAGATCGTAGGGGCAGAAAATATTTAGAGACTTCCGTTATTGCACGAGTGTCATTTTCATATTGCAAGAAAGAGTTGCCTTTGAAAAATTCATACCCTCCATTGTTGCTTAGGTGAAGAGGGAGTAAGCGATAGACCAAAAAATGAATGGTCATTGCCAGAGTTTCTTGGAACATTCATGAATAATTCCGTATGGCTATTGTCATTTCTGAACACACTGCAGGGAATGGGCATTAAATCGATAGACTTGAACGCTATAATGGCGGGCAGTTCATCAGCTATGTAGACATACCGTTACACTGATGAGGTGCCCAGTCTTTCTTACACGAAAAAATGAACTTTATCGATCGCATTGGCAGTATCGGTAAGGTTCATCAAATACTGAAAAGACATCTGAAAGAAACTTAGGTCAATAAAGACTCCGTTCCCAAACAAAGCTTCAGCACTCGATCATTACTAAATGGATTGTGCGATGAAAGAAAACAGCTTTCTGGGTTCGGCAAGTTTGTCACTTTTGTTCTGGTGCGGTTATGCTAATGAATATTTCTCGTGTCCGAAATTTTAAAAAAACTGCAAATTTCTTTAATGCACTTGGTTTGCGCTGGAGGATTGGTTAGGTTTGCGCCGCCGGTTATGTGAATATAGTTTACCCAACGACATGTGTATGTACGAGGAATTATTGTGATTTGTAGTTTTTTATTTTATTATTTTTATTGAACAAATTCGTATATGAAAAAATATCGTCGCAAGTCGTGCAACATAAATTGTTTTCAATTAACTAATATTTTTTCAGAAATTATTTGTGTCTTCATGTGAACATGAATGAAATTGGACCGAAGCTCAAATGGAAGACAGCAAAAATCAATTCAATAAAAGTTCAATTTAGCTTCTTCTTACTTGGATCCACAAGAAATGTTACTAAATTTGCAATGCATATGATCAGATTACTTCGTATATTTTATGTAATTGGTCCATTCAAATGTATTCGAAAATAATGAACTGAAATTGTTATGCTATTTTATTCTAATTATTTATTCTTCCGTCGAAGGAACAAATATTCACTCATATTTAACTATAGTTTTCCATTTGCTTCACAGTTGCTTATTGATCAAGTAAAACTTTAACTTTTATGATGCATCAATGACATTTAGTGCAAAAATAAATTTGTGTTTTCAATAATTGAATATCAGAATGAATGAACAAACACATAAAAGGAAAAAAAATTGTAAAGCTTTCAATACATTTTCTCCAATAACAGATGCGTAAATACGTGACCTCATCAGTGGTTTGTTCATGAGAAACGGTAATATTTTTCATACTTCTCCAACGTGCGAACTTTCCAGTGAATTTCAATGATCTATTCTGCATGAGACACTTTACTCTAATAGACGATGCCACTTCATAATGTCTAGATTTTGATATACATACATGACTCATAGTGAACACATTCAAATAAAAATTAAAAAGACGTACTGATATGACATTAAATTTAATTCATACTTGGTAATTCCAGCATTATGTCAATTTTTATTTCTAGGATCTTATGTTTTCGTCTCACTCTCTACATTTTAATTTAGTTCATTTCAGGTCATGCAGATACTGAAATCCTAGCTTGTTAATGGATGCTATAATTCCATGATTATATTGTCCTATAAATTCTGAAATCCATTGCAGACATTTCTAGCTACGCAACTTTTAGGCATTCAGCAACAACACAATTTTCTTGTTTTTTCTTATACCACATTTTCACATAACACATAGTTATCGATCGTCAACCATACTTACCAAATATTAATTAATCGTGAAAAACTATCATTAACTAATGCTTGTCATTGCTAATAATTTTCTGATCTTGTTAACTATGGTTAATTATGGTTATTGTTCGCAGGTGAGACGACCTCCCTCTCCCCCACGTATGGAGGTGGTACCTGCAGAGGACGCTCCTGCTGCAGAGGTAGACAGATCTGTTGTGGTCTTGCCTCTGGGGCATTATCAACTTTAAGTAGTTCTCATATATTAGAGCAATTATCATGTTAGTAAAATAGAAAATTATCAATTTCGAAACATCACTTCAGTAAATATTTTAAGAAAATCAGTTCCGTTAAGATTTTAGAAGCAATCCAATGGAGATTTTAGAATAATTAGTGAATTAAACATCTTAGAAACATTAGTCCAGTAAACATTTTAGAGATATTGGTACAAGAGCTTTAGTCTCCTTCCAAATTCTTACATTCATATTTTTATGATGTGATTACTCAAGCTTTGTCTTAGGCTTCAGAATACTGGTGTAATTTCTGAGTAAAATTGTTATGGTTGTTCTGAAATTTGTCAGATGAAGCCACCAATGAAACAATGCAATTCAATCTTGGCTTCCATAGACATTTGTAACGATGCATTCAATAGTGGAGTGTATGTGTAATTTGTATTGCAACTTTATACTTGAGTAGCAAATGCATGCATTGAAGTCATCGATATATTTTATTGCGTAGAATTTATACTTGGAAGCTCGTAGCTGAGAATTACCGTTAAATAGTAAGGCGAAAGAATGAGTATTAAGATTTTGGATTTGCTGTTATTTTGTATAGGGGAATTACCTGAGACAATTCTACGGAGTGTTAGTGATCGCCCAAAACGTTCATAGTTTTGGGACCCAAAAAATGGTAAGTGTAAAGAACTTAAAAGAAAAGTCTTGGTAGCAATTTTTTCGTGTTGTGTATGCATGCATTTTATTTATGATATATCCATTGTTTACACTTTTAAAGACATGAGGTATTCAAACATCTATGTTTAGTTTTAAAATATAGAGGACTATTTTTATCCGTGAACCACTTACATTTGTTGCACTACTTTGAAAGAGTCTACATGATTACAACTAAATGAGTAAATTGATCAGCAGTTGTGCTGGAGAAGCTAGACCAATCTCTAAGTGGTTGAATACAGTTCAGTCTGCAGTGAACTGTATTCTGACCCGTTGATATTTGAGTATATGTAATAAGGTACCTAAAGAAACTGACTCATTTTTAGCAACCTTCATTTGTGTTGGTCTAAATTTTACGTTGAAAAAAGAACGTGCACTTCCTAACTTTAGAAGTATGGGTCCAGTAGCATAGACAAACTTACAGTTAACACGAGCATAATTCCTTGTTTGTAATCAAATCTAAGAAGTTCTGCCTTTGTGGGAGATACGATGCACGAGATATCGTGTGTAGAAGCTTGTGTTTCGGTCCTTGATTTAGACCTGAGGCCAACTTGTGTCAGTCTTATGTGAATTACTGCTTGTGTGCATGCGACTGTAATTGTGGGCTTTAAATACGGACTTGAAGGGACGTTGGTGGTAGTCTGTACCTCTTTGTGCGTAAAAAATTCTAAAAATACATCATGGACAAAAGTCATGTCCGTGAGGGTCGAATTATTATGAAAGTAATAGTGCATATATTCTAGAGGTCGAGGGTTTGCATTTGAAACTAAAAGAATAGAAACGTAAGTTAAGTGACACAATATAATTATTTGTCCTAGTATGTTTTTTCTGGTGATTTTGAACTGTCGTCCTAAATTGCTCGGATTTGTTTCAAAGGCTCTTAGATTCTTGTAGTAGCATTCATGAAGTGGGAACTGCAAACTCATGCGAGAAATTTCTCCAGAGTAAAGTTCTCAAAACTACGAAGTATGAGAATGAAATAGCGCTGAAACCACACATATTTTACTCGTAAACTCTGTAGTAAAGACTAAATACAAATATAGGTTTACATTTTGGTGCAGATTTCGGAAGGTTCGACCAGTGACCTGTCCAAAGCACGACCGTCATGTGGCAACGAGGGCGGGTCATAATGTTAAATAATAAGCCGCTCGAAGAGCTGGGGGACCGACCCTGATCCGGTAAACGAAACCTTCTTGGTCTTCCGGGCGCTGCAAACTCTCTCCAGAATCTACAGATCTTTCGCTACTTTTTTTTAGAAATCCCGAGGGTAGAAAGTTTCGCGATCCCATTAACGTGGAGCAAAGATTCTGGTTAACCTTTTGGTCTTTTTCTTTTCTCTAGTTGCGAGATCCATGAAAACATAGTTCTGAATTATAGATCATGTCCTCTCATAGTCATGTTGTCAGTGCGGGAATGGTTATCATGATGTGGGGTCATCTAAAAACTCCTAAATGATGGGGGACCAGCTATGCTAACTCATTGGCAACTAAAATGCCCTCTCATTTTTCTGCTAATTTGCGTTTGTTTTTTCATTATATGTTGCTGCTGTACTGGCTGAGCTCAAAAGTGCTTCTAAACTGGAATTGCATCCAGTGTAGCTAGTAAAACAAGCCCAGGTTTTTCAACATTCTACTGCCCTGTAAGTAGCTATTGCAAATACAAGCTTTTGGGTTCTTTCAGTTTGTCGAGTATTATTCTCGATTTGCTTGTTTTTAGGCGAGTTGCAACAGAAGTGAACATTTTTTCGTTTTATAGATAATCAGAAAGCAAATTTTTCAGCAGAAATCAGTAACATAAATTTGTAATAATTATATAAGTTAGTTAATTTCATATCGACAGCGCAACACCAAATTCTAAAACTCAGTTGTCCTTCCATTGATTTCCATTACGAGTAATTGCACTAAATTTCTCTCGGTGAATTATTTCCTGTTCTCAGTCCTGTTGAATTAACATAAGCAAAGGATATCAGAATAGGCTACGAACAGGAAGTCCCGAAAGTCCGCTTGATTTAAAACTGAGACATTCGTGTGCACCGTCGTGGATGTCTCTCAAACAGCAGCGGCCGACTCATGATAAATTCAGCCTGAACTTCCCCTCGTCTCACGGAGTTGCTTCAGCGCGCTCATAAAAAATGTACTCGAAACAAGATTCTTCGCTCTTCTTCATCGTTAGTTAGATAAATAAAAAAGTGTAGAACCAACTTTGAAAGTTTTCTTAAGTTACAGGTGAAAGTGCTCCAGGTTTCTGGGTTTATTTTCTGCTAGAATGATACCGATCGAAAATATTCCCATACGCGGAATACGTTTAAAGATAAAGTTTATAGTTCATAATGGTTTTTCAGAATAAATAAAACGTTTATACTGAGTATTCACGATGAGGGGCGAATTATTTACTTCCTTCATGACTTGGAAACTACTTTATTCTACCAATGTTGGTTGATGCAAGAATATAAACACAATATCAACGCAAATTAACGCATAACTTCCGCGCCAACTTTATAGGCAAAAAACCTAAAAAAGACGATTTCGGAATCATATTTTTAATTTTTTTAGTTGTGAATGATGTTCTTGGTTTAGTGCTAGGTAAGAGATAAATTTTTTTCTGATTTATGCAGTGAAACCTAAATTGAATGCTTTTTTGCTTTCACTTCTCGATTTGCTTCACTTGAATATCACATGAATTGATGTTTTTCAATTGTGCTTGGTTCTGTCGGTGAGGATTCGTCCCACTGACGAACAAACCTCAGAAGCACCATCATATCCTCCAATTTCTTGTCGTTTACGTTTTCTTATATACAATCCCATGGAATTCGCAGGGTAAATTAGTCTGAGATATTAATTTTTTGTTCGTTGTCTCTGTTTTTAGCATTTAATATTTAATTTCATTTCATTTGTTCAATAGAGACTAGTTCCAACAAATGCCAGTGGGATTTTCATACCACATTTGTTTGTTAAAAATATCGTTATATTTTTACAGACCGGAGACTATAAATTCCAATACATCAAGTACGTATTATGAAATTGTGTTATGAAAACAGTTTAGAAAAATGCATCATATTTTACTTTCGTGGGTTCGTGATAAAAAATTCAATGAATTATTAGACCAAGTCGTGTATTATGTTCTGTGGCGTTCTTACTAATAATTTAGAAGGCTGTCCTTGAACCATGGCAGTTTAACAATTATTAAGTGAAACAGAACTGATTTATTTTCTAGAATTGATTGGTATTCATTTTGTTGTCATATCATATTCAGAGCGCCATGGGTAGTGATACATAAGTACATCCTCTTCATGAGAGTTATATTGCACTTATTGCCCACCACTATTGTCTAACATTACACCTATTTCTCAGCATTGCACTTGTTGCTCAACATTATTTCTCAGCATTGCACTTGTTACTCAACATTATTACTCAACATTGCATTGTTACTCAACATTTTAGAAAAGCCTAATGGTTTATCGAATCGAGCCAGTATTTTATAACTTATATGCCGTTTCAACATATCAAAAAATTTACCCAATTGATTTTTTTAAATGTTATTCTACTATTCCAGCTGATCATGATTGATATTGATTTATGGAAAAGTTGTTTCTGTGGCATCATTGAAGCATGCATCAGCCGCAAATCCAGTGAATGGTGATGTTACTTCTGTTAAGTTTTAAAAATAATAACCAATCAATGACATCACTTTCTTGAAAGGAGATTAAAATATTTTAGGACAAAATTCATTTCATGTTTCAATCGAAAATGACCGAAAACATAGCGAAGTATTCATGATCTTTTGGGACAACTAGACATATTTATTATTTAATTCTGGCCACTCTTCAATCCTCACAACGTTGCCATTCCGTTTATTTAGTTAGTGATAAACAGAAAAGGTTAAGCTGAAAATACAACTTGAAGACCTGATGAGACTGAAAGACTGTGAGTGCCAGGTGACTTAAGCATGTGGTCAGGAATGAAGATAGGAGTGTGAGTTGCGTTGTTCCGAGGGTGTTACATATTCGCTCAGTCACTCTCAGGTTATACTACATTGCCCTGTGCCATGCAATCTGAGGCTGCAGCTGCACCTGCACCAGCTGTTTCGTTTATACCACCTGTACCAGCTGTTTCCTTTGCACCATCTGTACCAGCTGTTTCCTTTGCACCACCTGTACCAGCTGTTTCTTTTGAACCTCCCGTACCAGCTGTTTCCTTTGCACCTCCTGTACCAGCTGTTTCTTTTGTACCTCCTGTACCAGCTGTTTCCTTTGCACCATCTGTACCAGCTGTTTCCTTTGCACCACCTGTACCAGCTGTTTCTTTTGAACCTCCCGTACCAGCTCTTTCCTTTGCACCTCCTGTACCAGCTGTTTCTTGTACACCACATACACCGTTTCTTTTACGCCACCTATACCAGCAGTTTCTTTTACACCACCTGTACCAGCTGTTTCTTTTGAACCTCCTGCACCAGCTGTTTCCTTTGCACCTCCTGTACCAGCTGTTTCTTTTACACCACCTGTACCAGCTGTTTCTTTTGAACCTCCCGTACCAGCTCTTTCCTTTGCACCTCCTGTACCAGCTGTTTCTTGTACACCACATACACCGTTTCTTTTACGCCACCTATACCAGCAGTTTCTTTTACATCACCTGTATCAGCTGTATCTTGTACACCACATACACCAGCTGTTTTTTACGCCACCTATACCAGCAGTTTCTTTTACATCACCTGTATCAGCTGTATCTTGTACACCACATACACCAGCTGTTTTTTACGCCACCTATACCAGCAGTTTCTTTTACATCACCTGTATCAGCTGTTTCTTTTACGCCACAAACACCAGCTGTCTTTTACACCGCCTATATCTATATCTATGGTGAAGATCTTTTAAAAAAATTATTACCTCATTAATCTAATTTCTATGTTTCTATACACGGTATGTGGTATTCAAAGGTTATTTAAATTACTGAACCACAGGAAAGACACAACAAACTAGGGTTATGAGATACAATCAGTAGATAAGAAAAACAACAATGAAATCGGTGTAAAGAACACGTATCGCGAACAAGTTGCAGTAGATGAAAAGGTAAACGAGAACATGGTAGAAAACAGAATGATGAACAGCTAGTTCAGTACAATGAAAACAAAGCGTGGCAGTTAAATGGAAAAAAGAAAACATGAAAGACCTACAGCTGACCTGTTGTCTGAAACAACAAAGAAATTTAGTTCAACAAAGACTGTCAGACATGAAAGATATACGACACGCTATATATATATATAGTACATCAAAGAAATTTATTTCAATAAAGAGTTAAAAATATAAACGCTGTTGTGCGTGTGCAGTGCCATGAGTATATAAGAATTTTAGCTGCATTACAGTCATGTGATGTAGACAGAATTCTAGTTTGTTGAAAGGTAGTTTTTAAAATGACTAAATGGTTCGTAATTACTTTCGTAAAAAGATGCGCACTTATGCTAGCTAATTATTAGCAAGACATACTCTCTTTCACACGGCCACGCACTTTCAAAAAATGCCTGTTGTTCATTCGAACTTAAAATTTGAAAGTGCTGGTCTAAACACACCTGATATTTTCTTTTGATGATTTGTATATCATGAAGACTATCCTTCAATTTTTCAGCTATTGTACTCATGAATAAAACACTATAAGTTATTTTATATGTTTTATTTTTATGATCTTGTGTGTGGGTTATTAGCACTGGCATTTTATGTATAATGACTACATGCAAGTGTTCATTTTGTTTTAATGGGTTTCGGTATACGTATTTTTTCTGGCAAAGTCGTGAGCAAAGTTTAGTAACATATAATAACATCTTACGATAGCCTGCATGAAACCTAATAATAAAAAGAAAAGAATCAAAGCAAATGCAGTTCTAAAGCTCACCGTCAAGTCGAGGATGCATCATGTGTCTTGTGAAGTGGTGAAATTTTTTAGTCTCTTTGTGCCTAGAATGTCAATAACATTCGTGTCGGAAGGAGCTTTCTACTTCCTTCTCATTTAGGGTTCAAAAAATGCCTGAAAATTAGCAGGTCAGAAGGCTTAATCCCCGGACAAATTGCGACTCTGTCCACCTGAAGTCATGCGAAGAGGGCGACTGTCTCATTAGAGAGAGCAGAGGGAGGGTAGGACATGGGCGTTGTCGGTCTTATTACTGTAAGTGGCCGGCGCACGAGTGGTGGTGAACAGCAGTAGCAGCATGAGATACAGAACACACAAGTGCAGCTGTTCTTTCAGTGTCATTGCTTTGCGTCGTGAGTGCTTCAATGAGAGGCAGAAAAACTCATTTTACACGAGTTCCGTTTTGCAGTTTTGTGAGTTTGGCCTAAACAACACATTTTATCTGGCCTTTGTAGAACGTTGGAAAATCAAATGTTATCTGCATGTCGTTGCAAAGACGTGAAAATTAACCCTTCAACGACCAAGTTGTTTTTCCACTGAACGAAACATTGCATAAATTACCATTTATCTTTACTCGTATTTTATGGCATTTTGCTCAACTTTAGAACGAAATATTTAGAATATATGACTAAACGGAATGTTTTCTAATGAACCTCATAGAGGACGCTGGTCATTATAGGGTTAAAGTACCTAGTAATAATGAAGGAAACCCCATATTTTTTAAATTATGATATACAATCTCAATGCGGTGATGTGTTGATTTTTTCCTACTTTGATTGAACAATTTTTAATCCATTATTAAAAATAATGCTAAAAATGTGGATATCCAACTTCTCGTTTTGAATTTATAGTATTTTCATTATTTTGAATTTCTAGTTTGGGAAAAGTTATTTCAGGCTGTTAATAAATTGTTTTTTCAGTAAATCAAAACCAATGTAACAAAATATCACGGGTTATGATGACGTTTCATAGAAACCTATGAAATTGAGATACATAGTAGGTGATAAGCAATGAATCGATATGTATGAGTAAATGAAATAATCTTTCAATAACCGTAGACTTTTCTCCATTCTCATTCTGTGGAAAAAGTAAATGAAATATTCTTTCATTCACCGTAGACTTTTGTTAGCGAGTTTCTGTCTGCGTAACTTCAAGTTAAAATTTTGTAGTAACAGATACTACATGTATGACATTTTGTTCAGGACTGATTGAACATATAGAACAATAAATTATTTCACGATAATTCGCTTTTTCTTGGGCACGAATAAGCTATAAAATCTTCTGTTCATTATGTGTTATCATATCAATAAAGGCGACAGCGAATTTTATGAATTGACATTTAGTTTCAGCTTGTATTTATCTGAAGCTTTTAGTCACAGACTACACAGGCAGCAATATTATGCATAAGCTTTCATAAGAATTCCATATCCCGGGGTAGTTTCAAAATAACGCACTAGAAAATTTATTTGCTTCTAATGTAAAAATAATGATTTTCAGAAGGAACTTCGTTAAAGAATGTTAGTACTATTTTTATTCATAAGTATTTCTGACGAAACTTAAGAACGCATCGACAGTATTTATGCTCCCCTTTACTTTTTTAATATATTCTCCATGGGTCAAAACCAAATTATTGATTATCAAGTGCTCAAATCCTTTACCTATAAGTGGACTGCTAAAGTTGAGCCCACACTGTACTGCAACGAAATTCTTTTCCAGAACTTTAATAATTGCTCCAACTCACTATTTACTATCTCTTTCAAGACTGTTTGCAGCTTTTTCAAAAGCCGTGAAAATATATTTCCCTACCATAATACCATATTTACTTCAATATACCACTAAATAAACAATAAATATTCTCTATAAAAGCCGTAATACATGAGAAAGCGATATCAAATAAATTACAACTTTGTCCTGCCAGTACACATATCAGGCAGATTCAAAAGGACTGTAACTTGTATTAGTCATGTCTATAAATCCCTATATTTTTCTCCTTCAGTAGCAGTTTATGAGCTCCTGAAAACTTTCAAAAATACATGCGCTCTAAAATTATAAATTTTTTAAAAAATATCACAAAAAGTTTACTACATTACGGAAATGGTACACACAAACAGCGAGAAACTTTAACGTAAAGGCAGAATGACATTTTAACCTTAAATCCGTTAGTTGCAATTGTTCTAGCGCACTGTTTGGTATCCACAGGTGCGGACGCTGTTCGTCAGCGGTCTCCCAATGGATGCAAAGCCACGGGAGCTCTATTTGCTCTTCAGAGCTTACGAGGTGAGTTTTGAGGCGTTAGTGTCGTGTTCACAGGTGATTATCGTGATTGCTATGTTTATTGTAGTCTTTCTAATGTATGACTATAAAATGGAATGTTTATTTAATATCCCTTAATTTTTTAAATTGGAGTTCGAAAGTTAGGAAGCTTATTTATAGATCTCAAATTCTATTTACGTAATCTGGGTAATACCGATGATATCCAACGTATGAGTGTGTCAAATGTATAGAAGATTTTTGTTCAATACAGTATTCAATAGCTCATGTTTTTAGTAGAAACGTAATCTGCTGACAGAAAAGTTAGACTGGTAATGTTCTCCCTAGGTGAAAGTAACCGGCAACAACAATGGTAACGTAGGTGGTAATAGAGAAGTTAAATAATTGTATGGGTTTCAACAAAGGAGAGTCTTGTTAAAAACGACAATTTCCATTGAAATAGTTGATAATAGTTTAATTGTTGTAAGTTCAGCGACAATCACGTTTATGCTTTGGATATTAATCTATTGACTTGTGTAAAGCAAAAACCATTGTTTTAAAAGAATTTTGTTTAGCTTTTTGCTTGATTGTAGGGTTTTAATCGTAAAACACGTCTTTTTTTCAGGGCTACGAGAGTTCTCTTCTTAAAGTCACGAGCAAGAATGGCAAAACAGCATCGGTGAGCTGCTTAGTGCTATAAGTATTTAGATAGTACGCTATATGTATATTTTCCTAGCATCATGTTACTCCCAAGAAATTTTTTGGAATGAATTTGAAATTTTCGTATTGCGTTGAATAGGTTAGTGTTCGGCTAAAATTATACCTAACATTATTGCCAATACAGACATTTTGAAAAAAAAATTTAACTCCTGTTGTATAAAAAAGCTTACCAATAAATTTTCATTTGATCATATTTTCAGTAGAGGACAAAGTTTCATTTACAGACGGTCGCAAATATTCTCACAGGGCTATTATTGTATTATTAAAGCTATGCTTATGGTAAAATTCCTGTTAGAGATAGCTACCATGAAGAAATCCAAAAACTTCTGGCGTGTCTAAAATAGATTTTTAAGTATCTTTGATTGAATCTACTTATATATATGTCATTTTAGCGTAGTTTTTGCACAAATAAGTTTAAAAATAATAAATGTCTAAGTTGTTCATGGTTAAGTCACACGTTATATGTAGGTCTCATAAGCAAATAGTTCAGTAATAAATAAAATTAAGCATGTATCATGTAAAATGTTTTTTTGTACTAGACATGGTAGAGCAAGTAGTAGGCTCGAATATTTTAGAACTAGACTGCTAAAGAAAGCGTACGCTTCAATGATTCTGCAATGGATTCAATGCATATTTTACATACAAATATTTTCGATAAAAAATCATTGAAACAAGTCTCATGTGCACATGATTCTTTACAGCACGTTGTGAAATACAGTGAACAATGAATAGGAAATATTCCTGTTCTGAACTTACTGAAACAAGTTTAAGAGGCAAATATTTATATTTTGGACTAACTTAAGCAAACCCTTTTTTGCAAATATTTGTGCAGTGAACTCACTGCAATATGTCTCATACGCTAATATTCCTGTACTTGACTCACTAAACCGTGCCTCATGAGCAAATATTCTAGCTCTGGACTTTTTGAATTAGGTGTTAATATTCCTGTTCTACATTCACTGAAACTGGTCTCATGTGCAAATTTTGCTGTACTGGACTAATTAAAACAAGTTTAATGTGCAAATATGCCTGAGCGGGACTTACTGAAACATGCTTAATGTACAAATTTTGCTGTACTAGACTAACTGAAACAAGTTTAACACGTTGACTCCGAAGTGGTACGTATGTGTACCACTTAGGTTAGGTTCTACAATTTTTTCAGATCCTTCAAGTGACTATGTGTACAAAGTGAAGTTTTACACCAATCAGGCAATCGGAGGCAACGTGTTAATGTACAAATTTTGTTGTACTGGACTCACTAAAACAAGTCTTTCGTTACAGCCCGTGGGTTTCGTGACGTTCAGTACTCGAGCAGGCGCGGAGGCGGCAAAGCAAGATTTGCAGGTAAGGCTTGAGCTTCTAACCTAGCTGTGTCATCATCCCAAGTCTTCATCGTGAATGAGAGTAAGAACGATACTGCTGTAGGAACTGAGAATTGTGGTTTTCAGAATTTAATCAGCTACATTTATGCGATTGCAAAGCTTTTGTTTGGGGACAGGTATCAACATTTTTTACGGGTCTACATTTGTGGTAATAGACTTTCTTGAGCGTACTCACGCGTCGTTATTTTTAACCGAAATGAAAGACCAACTTTAGATAGTACCATTTCTAACATAATTCTACTCTCGTAGATAATGTATTCTGTATTAAGTTTTCATGAATATGTGTGTTGAATCAGACTTTGAATTTCTCTGCTAAGCTATGTTATGAGCCACAGCTGAATAATTTAATGCACAATAAAACGGAGTATATAAATATGCATCTATAAGTGAGCTATTTCGAAATTCTCACTGTTTTGAAACTTATTTCTATTCAAATTTACTTCAATCAGTGAGAAATCAAGAAATTACATTTTGTTCGTTTAAAACAGTCGAAACGTTTAGTCTATAGACGTATTTTAATAAAAAGTTGTTTAGAATGCTAATCATGACACAGGGAAAGTATTTTATTCCGTCTGCCGAAGACAACACTGTCCCAAAAGGAAAGAACACGCAGTTTAATTCGAGTGGAAGAGCCAACCAGTTCAAACAGTTTTAATCTTAGGTGCTAGAACTCTCTTATCATATAATCTACCCAGCTGCAGGTGGTTTACTGCAGCATTTCTTTTAATTATACGTCACGATACCAATAACTAGTAACATGACGAGTAGAGTTGTATTAGTTTACTACCTGAGAGTATTTATAGATCCGTTGTTTTTTCTTTGTTGCGATAACCGTATAATTTTTGTACAGTATTCGCAAACGCAAAAAGGAACGTTGGTTTTCGGGTGAGTGGAACTTTGCTCTTTAGAAAATTTCCCTCGACACGAGTTTGCTTCTATTATCAATTCTATTGGTTACTGTTATGCTTAGAAAATGAACCATAAAATGTATTTTTGGTGATCACGTTTTCGTAAAATAAATTTCCCTTTCATTCTTTTGCTTTTTGAAATTAAATTAGCTTCACAGGCTCACATGAAAATAGAGGCAAGACAACTCTCCAATTATTTTTACTGGAAACTCAGTCATGTAGGGCATAAATAAACATTTTTGACGATGGTTTGAGAGCGGCTGAAAAAAATATTTTGGAAATATTTAGAAATTTTTGGCGAATCTATCGCTCGCTGCACAAATCCTGAAGATGGTAACGTGAATGCTGCATCGTTTCTGTGCAGCGTCGCCCTCCTTTGATCCGAGTTTCCTGATGTTGCTTGAGAGTCCTGAGTGAGGCATCGCTCTTTTGAGTTCCTGTGAATTACCCCAATGGTAATCATTGAGCAGGCCTTACCTTGAGGGTGGGTAGTGCACAGAGTGCCTCAGACACTGGTTTATTCTTCGTCACCTTAAAACACTCACCTCCACTCTCACCAGCCGACACGTACCTACAAAATGTTCGATGACAGATAATAGGCATTACTTCGAGCGTGACCGGCTTTGTTGCACTGTAATAGGCTTCCAAAACATCGACAGGGGCTTCAACGCTTCTGAATGTCTTTTTTTGCTCGAAATCAATCCGTGTTACTAATTTTGGAACGAAGACATTAAGTAGAAAATCCGTCGGATTGAACTTAAACGTTAGTCCAGTTGTCGACGGAGGAAAAAGTAAATGTTTTAATTTGTTTTCAATGTGTAAGAACTAAAGTGCGATTAACACTTCTGCAATCATTGTAGTTTGTGCTCGAAAATTTAAAATAAACGAATGCAGAATTTATATTGAATTGCGAGATAAATCTTCGAAATAATTTGGTGCTGTGAAAGGTACCACGAGCGTCGGCAGGCTGTTTAGACTTGTAGGGAAGTATTCGGAGACTGACTTGAATATTGTCCTTTGAACGCAAGCAATACCCGTGCGGCAGAGCACACTTGATGTTTCGAGCAGTGACAGTGCTGACTTTCGAACCAACGTCATACCGGTGCGTGACTTTAAAACTCATTTTACATAATGGTTTATAAGCTAAAACAAACAAGAAGTCCAAAGAGTGTCCCATGACGTTAGTTCGTTAGTCGCCTAGTTTGACTTGTTAACTGAGCTTGTGGATCTTTACGCAGCAGTACTGGTTGAAGGCTTCTCAGCACTCACGAGTTGGTGACAAGAGGAAGAGGAGGCCTGCCCTTTCTTCTCACTGAGCCACTCTCTGGCACCATCTGCCTCAAGGCACCCCATTCTGCACCCCTTCTCCACTTGCCCACCTCCACCTCCCATCCTCTCCCCACTTCACACGTATTTTGATTTTTCATTTCATGAAGTCAGTTCCTCGTGCCGCACTAGATTCTCCCTCAAAGTTAAAGAAATTTTGAAGTCACCATGTGAGAGGCACATGACAACTATTGCCTTTCATGTCTTATTCCGGACCGTAATTCTTCGAAGTTAGGAAACTTTTTCCAGGCCTTGCCATAATCACCACACATTTCTGCAGTAGTGTTGCAATATAGGAATAATCTTTTTTTCCTATGTTAACCAGTATCTCGAAGGCATAGTTCATTTCAATCTAAATTTTGTTTTCTAACACAGTAATTCTTTCAGTCTCTCCATCAAATGCTTGCTTTTCGATAAATTCACGTGCAGTGCAAGCGTGACCATTTTCTCTAAAATACCACAAGTTTATGATCCAGCAAACTCTTCAGTATTTATTGTTGGGTAGAACTTCCCGGCTGGCAACGATGCAACAGTTGCACAGACATCACCCACACATAGCGAGTCTAAAACACACTTTCTATTCGAAAATTTTAAAACTATTTCTAGAATTAACTGAACGCAAAAATTGAGCACGTATGCTGTATTGAAATGCTAAAGCAAACAAGGCTAATTATTGACCTAAGAGATTGCTCCACTGCACTCAAGTTGGAAGATATTTCTCATGTTCTCAACGAGTTGGAAGATATTCTGCACTATCCCAACGAGTTGGAAAATATTTCTCATTTTTCCAACGAGTTGGAAAATATTTCTCATGTTCCCAACGAGTTGGAAGATATTCCGCACTATCCCAACGAGTTGGAAGATATTCCGCACTATCCCAACGAGTTGGAAGATATTCCGCACTATCCCAACGAGTTGGAAGATATTCAGCATTATCCCAACAAAAATTTAAAAAATTACAGCACGGTTACTGAATGCAATTTCATTAAAAAAAAGCTTCTTTAAAATAAAGTGTTTCATTGCTTTGGTAGAGGGTTATCATTCAGGTTCTTTGCCTTCCTATCTGTGGCATTCAAAAATTATATGTGAAATGATAAAATTTGTATAAAAAATTGCAACTTTCGAGTCGCCTCATTTCATCTTTGTCGAAACTAAACCAAAATCCAAATTTTATTCTGAGTTTTGTTCAAACTTAATGAACAGTGTATGAGAATATTTATACCAAATCAGAATATAAGTGATACATTAGGTCAATTAAGCTTCATCGTTCATCTATTTGAACTTGTTGATAATTTCTTTAACCACTCATCGTTTATTTTTCTTATGTTTTCCTTTCCTTTCTACCCAAGTCCCTGCCATCACCCCATAACGCCGTCTTTATTCCAAACCTGCGTGAAGCTTACGTAGGCCTCGATGGTAAACCAACCCCTCACTTCAAGTAAAGACAAACCCATGAAAACACAGCGCAGGTTTCTTTGACCAGAAACTCTCATTTTTTGGTAAAACCAAAGTAAACTAATGCTGGTCCCGTGGACCAGATACTTTTCTCCATGAATCGATGAAAGCGAAGTCAACCGAACTCTATCCATCTGAACTTGTATTAAGATTATCTAATTGTTCTCATTTGCAGCAAGGAGTGAGGTTTGACCCGGACATGCCTCAGACCATCAGGCTCGAGTTCGCCAAGAGCAACACGAAAGTCAGCAAGCCTAAGCAGCAGTTGCCTCCTGCGGCGGCACCTCACCCCACCATGATGCATCCCTTTCCTGGACGTAAGGCTGCCTCGAGCTTCATTTCGTTTTGCACTGAATTTTGTGTTTACTGAACTTTACAATGTGATTAGTGGTTTTCCTCCCATTTTGCCCTGCAGTTGGCATTCCTTGCATTTTGTGTTCATGGTTTGTGTTTTGTACTTGTGTTCATGGCAGTTTGTGTTTGTCTCATTTTGTGCACCAAATTAGGTTCAATTCAATTACGGCAGAGTTTAATTTAGAAATAGAATTAGGTTGGGTGACAGTTTATCTCTACTTCAGACATAGAATAATTTTAATTTTTTCCTTAAGTGGAGTGCAAACAACAGTTCGTCATTCCACTTTTCTTTAGATTTAAATTCTATTGACGATTTAAGAAATGCATAACTGACAATTTTTGTCGAAACAAATTCTCGAGTGTGGGAATACTTTTAAAACTGAAAGCTGTACTGAATTGAAAAGCGTTTTAACTAAAAAGTGACTCATTCTTCTGTCTCTGATGATTCTTCCTTGATTAATCCATGCGTGCCTGCAGAGCTTGCTTTATGATATTTCGGAAAGGTTAATTAAATATGCAGGCTCATATCGCATAGCTAATTGTGAACACACGAGGACTTCAGATGATCGAGTAGCCTACCATTGTTGATTCGTTTTATACACTCTGAGTATATTCTGATAGATGTAGGTCGAAGAGATCCAATATCTTTTAGCTACTTTTCAGAGTGGAAAAGCATGTTTTTTGTATAGTTCTAGAAACGAAATTATAGATAATCTAAATTCTATTTATTTGTGTTGCTGTTGACTTTCAAGTTAGGAAAGGTTTTTCACCTTGCAATGTTCATTCACTGCCTAGTTAGAAGTTTACTTGTCAATCTCCTGTACGAAACTTATTTATTGTTATTGTACACAATGTATACCCAAGCTTTACCATACATGGCAAAATTAATCCAGTTCTATTAGAATATTGTGCAAGCACTTTTGGGTTAATCATTTCTCTGCTCACGTTTATTTCTGCTTAGTTTAAAACATTTCCAGTTAGTTAGTACGAGAGCTGAGATGAAAATTTCATTCACTACGCCCTGAATTTCCTCTAGTTCGTGTTGACACGGATCTCTTTCATCTGCAGTGGAGCTGAACCCGGCATTTTTCCCGGGTGCCCCGGACGTGTGGCCTCCTCACCCTTTTGCGTATACGCCCGCGGACCTTCCCGGTGCCGCGGGTTTGCAGCATCATCACGCTTTGTTCCCAGCCCTGCAAGCTGCTCACCACGCTGCGGCTGCGCAAGTGCCTGTACGTTCTTACCTCTGACTACTTTTACCCCCAGCCTCCAAAAAACATTGCGACATCCACTTAACTTGCAACCCAATAACTTCACGTCCCAATCTCAGCCTAGCCTCAGTCTCCAAAGTCGAATCCTGCAATTCCCAAGAGGAAGCGAAAATGCCTTTGAAAACGTCAATGGTTCTCTCAGTGCCATCCAATCTCCTTCCAACCCAAGAAAGCCAGCAGCCTCGTCAATATCTGCTTGGGGAAGGTTCTCAACCCTCCAAACGCGACCTAATTCACTCCATTCAACTGATTACGCAGGCTTACAGCAAAGTACACGTTAGTTGCTTCGATATTCATGTGACATGCTAAAAGAAAGCACTTTTTTCTCTCTACTTTGACGCATCTTTTAGTGCTCATTAAATTTGCTTACGGAAGTGCTTAATGAATGTAGTTTGTTGTCGTTTTTTCGCTTTCTTCAAACGTATTTGCCATCTACTCCTTTTCTTCTCCAAAAACTTTCATGTTATTCTCATAACCTAACGTTTTGGAGTTTCTAAGAGGCATAAAAGTTGAGCATTTTACGTCAAAAATGTTTACATTTGTCAAAATAAGTATCGTTCTAGCAATCGACTTTTAGCTACACGTAAAAGTCAACGACTCGTATATAACAAAATTCGTTACTTCCTTTTGGTTACATATGATATGTAAATTAAAGTATGTGTACCGTTTCTAAATCATGAATGATGAAAAGCGTCTTTGAATCATATTTCTTTAATTTCTGCACTATCAGAATTCACAGCGTTATTTTCATCGAACGGCACACACGTACTCTAAATCTTTCTCACGATTATGTGTCGAAAGTTCCCTGTACGCTTTGCCAACACTTGATCATTCAAACTTCAACATTTCTCTAGACTAGATGTGATCTGCTGCATTTTACTTTTCGTATTTAGAATCAGTCAATTTTCAAGAGCACTCTCAGAGCACAATCCTAATCTCAAGCACTCCACCTATTGTTCCTGCTTGAGAAGTTTTCATTCTTAGATGTTTTCTCTTTTCATTTAAGCTTAATTTTCTTCTCAGTTTTTAATGACCTCAAGTTGTAGCTTTTCTTGCCTGATCAAGCTAGCCAATCGTTTCAGGAGCATTCATTTACCTGTGTATAAAATTCTGTTTAGTTCAGCTAGTTCAGGCCTTCTGATTCGAATTCAGAAAGCATTTTTTCTTTTCATACCAATCTATTCGCATTTCTGAGTTTTTTGTAATCGTTTTCGAAGAAAATTCAAACTTTAAAGGCGAAACGTAGCTAGGTTTGAATTTAAATCGAGCTTCGTTCGGGTATACCTGAATTATTTGTAAAGTTTCTTTACTGGAGAGTCAACACGCATTTTATGATACAAAATCATCAAAAAAGTCATGTTTTTCTGCAACGCCAGCTATAAACTTGCCTCCAGCTAATTAGAAACTCTTCGGTTTGGTTACTTTACACATAGTCTGTGAAATTTTCAGGACATCGATTAAAACCCAACGTTGGAAAAGAAACGAATTTTTGATTAACGTGCTCTGAGGAGTTCAGTCTTCAAATCTGCTTTTAGTAGCAGTTAAACAGGCTGCTGCTGCTGCTTGGGTTGCTGAAGGAGTTGGTGTCGACTTGGCCTCAAGATTCAACGTTCTCAACAAGTGGGCATTTTTGCCCCATGACCTGTTTTCGCTGAAGATCTCAGTCAGTTCTTAGCAATGTTAATTTCCCTAGTTTTTGCGTGTTTTTGTTTTGCACTTGCAATGAACACTTTGTTTATTGCAGTTCATTCTGATATATCATAAAGATTGTAATAGTAGAGAAAGATTAGGTATCTAAGGTGTCATGTACTAGGGAAAGAGTCTTTCAGACATATAACCTCTCTTAATTTGATCCAACACCTTTAAGAAGTATTAGAAATTAACATTGTTCAGAAGGGGCAAAATTTTTCTTCCCTCAATCTTTACATACGAATATTTTGAAGAAGTTCCAGCTTACACGGTGTTGATGCGTTAAGGCACGCTCAAATCTTGAATAAAATGTTTGTTTATTGTGAAGTGACTAAAATTTATACAATTTACGTTCCCTTCATCCATGTTTCCATTATACAATTTATTTTCTTACAATTCAGTTACTATCGAAAATGAACGCTTTTTTATGAGCAATTTTTTTTATAGAATACTGTCGCTATCGAAAGCATCCTTAAATTTTTTATTTTTTCTTAAACTTTGGGTGTTAAGTGTCTCTTCGAGCACAAGTGTGTTGTAGTTAAGTGTTCGACTTGGTCATGTTAAATTGTTGGATGCAATGTAAGCCTGTTGGAACGGAGGTCAAATGATTTTCGACTTAAAATTTTGGTCCAGTTTATTTAAAAAAATATTTCAACGCGAATACGTTTGAATGACGACACATGTAAACTGTCTCCTGGAAAGTCAAACGTCTCACTGAAAGTCAAATGTAAACTGTTTTATATTTTTAACCCAGAAATGCAAATTCTGAACTGAAAAGTTACTAGTAGCGTTACCCAATTTGTGATAAATTTTGCACTTTCGACTCATGAATCAAATTTCCTATGTATATTATATACCCATACTCTTTTTGATATTTTCATTAATAACACTAATAAAATCATGAAAAAACAAAGTTTGAGTTCAGCGCTCCGTTCCAGCTGAGGACTTTATATATTCTGCTTAAGCTATTTTTTGTATATTTAATCATTCTTGAATAACGAAGCAAGTGAATGACATTATAGAGACAAATAAATGAATAAATTTACTACTTATAGATCGGCATAGCTGCACTTTTCTGTCAATCGTTTTTTTTTAAGATTAGCCATTTAGGGTGGTTAAACTAATGATATTTTCTCTTTGTTCCACTGCACCACTGCTCCTAATGTTCAACGGCGCTCGCTTCATCATCCACCACATTTTTCCAACAAAATTTTTCAAAAATATTTTGCTCCCTTCCGTATTTTCACAAAAAATTACATACCGTAATTCTTCAAATTCAATTCTCTTTAATAACACACACTACCGTTGTTAAACTCAAGTAATTTTTGCTACACTTGACCATGTGCATTTCTTTTTAACATGGATTCGTACTCGAAACTCGCGCTTTGCCTCACTACATGTTGTGTGACCTGCTCGTGAAACCTACGCTTGCTTCACAACACCGTCTGTGTGCCTGAACATGACGTCATTGGATTACCTCTAACGGCTTGTGAATTTAACAAGACTTCGCATGGACTTTCAACAACTGCGTCTGATCAAACTATACCTCCAATGAACATGTCAACTTCGGCCCCCAATTTCCCACTGGCGTCCACCTCACCCGAATTCACAAACACTTCGTTTGGGCTGACATCGACGGCCTCCACCTTCTTCACTTCCCCAATGAATTTACCAACGACGGATTTCCCCAAAACATCGCTTACTTTGCCGTCCACTTCCTATCCTGACTACATGATGACCTCTTTGGGGGGCTTGCTGTACACAGCCCCATATGCAACTAGCGCACGGACCTCTTGTATCGCACGCCGCCCCAGCTATCATGCCGTCCACAGCCCTGGCTACACCGGCAGGCTCGCCGGCATCAGGACATCCAGCGCCCTCGCATCACCATCATCACCATCATCCAGCCGTCCCAAGCCAGCCGTGCTCTACGCTCTTCATAGCCAACCTCGGACACAGCATGGGAGAACATGATCTTAAGGACATCTTCTCGAGGTCAGTTCTTCATAGTTATGATAGTTTCATCGCAAAGTGTGTCCCCAATCCAACACAAAGCACTTTAAACTCTGAACAATAGAGATGACATGACTAAGTGCACTTCATAGTTTTCGTTCACCCGCACGCAGGATAATTTATAGATTTTTTATGAGAATTGAAGATTTTCAATTGGCTTCACGGCTTCTTGCACTGAACAGGTAACAAAGTCTAGTTCGCTGCTCCAACTGGCAAGCACTTTTTTTAAATTTGCATGTCCAGTAAGGACAATCGTTTCATAAAGATAAGGCTCCTCTAAATTTGGTTTCAAGTATTAAAAATAACATTTTCACTACTGTTTATCAGCTTTTATTTTCTACCTTTAACTGATGAGGATTGCATGCAGTTCGGCATTACTTTCATTTCGTGTTCATGAATTGATGGTTAGATATTGGGTTTCTTTTCACATTGCTGTAAGTAGTTTAATTTAAATATTAGATCGCTTCTCATACTGCTATACCTCATTTAATTTAAATATTAGGTCACTTTTCATATTACCGTACCTCATTTAATATAAAGTCGAACTTAAACTCTCTTTCTAAACGATTGACGATTTTCGCTTCCACACTGGAGGACTGATAGATCTGACCAAGTTCACAGATATTCTCCTAGTTAGCATGAATGAAATTCATCCCATTACGCATACTCTCTTGAAATTCATCACATTATATGTATCTTGCTTTGCTTATTAAAAAATAAACAATCGGATGTTTTTTTATTTGAATTTGAAACGTGATGTAGAATTTAAATCTGTAGTGACTTGCACTTTTGCATGTTTTCTTCTAATTTACCTTTTTTGCCTTGTTTTCTTCGTACAAAATTCTGTCATTCGTCGTATACTTATGATTCATGCTCATAAACCACATTTATTCCTTGGGGTTACATCAGTAAGATCTCTATTTTTTACTACTATCATTATTATCAAATTATTGTATGCGGAGATTTATATTTGCCATTTGTACATAGTCCTTCATTTTCATTGCAAAAAAAAATTCAGCACTGAATGTATCTCTTTAATTAATCGAATTCTTTTATTAATTCGGGACATTTAATCCGGCTTTTAACTACATGTACTTGTTCAGCTTGTAGGGTCCCGTATGTACAAACTTGTGACTATGTTGCTTTTAACTTGTCAGATGCTCTGTTCATAACTCAAACACCTGCACGTCTCTACTGGCAAGGTCTAAACCAAATTGTGCTCACTACGATATTTGTTAGCCATTGATTAGGGCAAAATAATGTAAAGCTATCTCTTGCTGAACGTCTTGCACCTTTCTTTCCTGAAAATATTGACGATTATTCAAGTATAAATGTTTTCGGGTGGGGTGACAGATTCTTTGAAATTTGTGTACATGCTTTTCTGTTTTGAAATAACAATACACAAATCACAGTGTGGTAGAAAACCACTATTTTCACGATATTCTTCTTCTTCTAAGATCTCGTAAGTTAGTATTCCTTCAAGTATTTTATCTTTTTTGAATGCGACTTTTGTGTATTGCTGACTTTAAAATCTTCTAGATATCGACTTTAACAGTGGATGGGCGGGGTTCATGAAGTCTTTCTCTTTCAACAAGACACTTGATGTACCACGAAGCAGCAGGCTTGATTTCTCTCTGTTAACATTTCAGGAGATAATTGTTTACTGGCGTCGCAAGATATCAGCTCTTTCAAAGGTTCGGCTGAGCAGTTTTCACATGTTCGCTTTTTCTTTTGCACGTCATCTTTTTAGCATACACCTTCTATGTTGCTTTCGTCCACTGTAAAGTGACGAAATTGTTTTTATACGTTTGCGTCAAATTAATATATTTTACAAGAACATCCTTATCTTGAAATGAAGTTTTAAGTAAGATTAACACGTAATGTTTAGCTGTAAAAGGTATGCACAGCCAAGCACCAACTTCTATGCTCCTGAGGTGACACAGTTAATTATTTATATTCTTGCTCTATCGTGTTACACAACAAATTTGAGTGATTGTATGGATATGTACCCGCTCAGTTGTATTAAGCTACAGTATTAATCTTAGCCATGAGCTCATGCTGTGGGATTTTTTCAAATCCTGAATTATTTCAGTGCTTTATATTCAGTGTCAAAAATATCACTCCCACGTCTATGGTAAAATACAAAGTACCATTCATGAAAAACTCGTTGCTGTAAAAAATGGTATCTAATTATCTGACCTAATATCTGTCAGGTATCAGACCTCTTTGCTCCCATCATTGAATGGAAATTTATTTCATGAAATTCATGCTTTTAATTTAGAGTGTATAGTTTCTAGACAATTTAAATTATATATGAATACAACATACATTAACTTGCTTGATTTAAATGGAATATGATGCGAACCATTTGAATTTAAAACTGAATAATTTTTCTTGTGTCCAATTTGTTAGACTTATTATTGATAAATTTGATTGGTATACAATCTTGCGATGATTAGAATTTGTTTGTTAATTGCTGTGTGTCTTCACAGGGACACAAGACTTAAGCTGATCGAGCAGCGGCCTGCGCCTCATGTCGAGCGTATTGCGACTTGAGGAGACGGGCGTCCACACCTGTAGACGTGCGTGTCGTGACGTGCGTGATGTGAATGAAGAGCGTTGCTTAGGGACTACGATAAAAATTTGTTAGCATTAAATAAGCTGTTAAAATTGTTTCGTTGTGGAGGTACTTCACAGCTTGTAGCTCCACATGACGTTTTGAGGACGAACTAAGAGCTGTTCCTTGGCTGAAGACAACAGCCCATTTCAACTACACATTTCAACCACATGCACGCTATGTATATCTAAATTAAAATTCGTTAATGCATACTAAAATTTTGTTAGTTTCGATTGTCTCGGAAATTTTTGGCTTCCTTCGAGGTGTTTGTCTAAATCTTGGCAAGTCATAGAAAAGCAAACTATAAAGCTGTTAGTTGCATGCCATTGGAAGCCTGTGTTAAGTAAACTGAACGTGGGAAACTAGTATAGTAAATGACATATTATCAGGTTTGTCAACTTCAATTTAAATTTGATTTCAGCGGGTTTTGTATTTGCATCGAAAATACAAAATAATTTCCTTTTCCACTCTCGCTACCTTCAGTTTTATTCTATTCGAGTAATTTTGAGAGGCTGTTGTCCATGTCAAAATGCAGTTTTAGAATTCCATAAACACTGACATTTCTCAACATAGGATCAAATATTTGTTCGAAAATTTATTTTTGAGTGCGATCGATATATTCCTTATACGGTTAATTATTACCAAGCTTTGTCTAACTTTTCTTCTTGTACTTTTATTTTAACATGAACTAGATGCAACACCATGAATAATGCTTCCCATTGTTTAGTGAGACGAGAGTATTTTTCATTCTTCACACTTGTTCCATTATGATTCATTTGAATTTTTCAGTTGATATTACAAAAATCTCTTCTACTTTTTGTTTCATACTAATTTTTTATTACTTAACGATTAGAAATTTTTAAGATGTTTAGAATCTTCACAAGCCTGAGAAATTCGAATTATTGGCTTGAGTGATTAGTCTTGCCTTATATTTATTTACATTCAGTTTCTTAGAATGGATTGAAAGTTGCCCTGTAGGTGATAGATGACTTGGAAAAGCTCATTTTTGTAGTAATTAATCAATTATAGCGCATTCCATGCATAAAAGACAGTTCAATGCTTCAATATTGTGATCTACGTTTGTAGTAATTAGTGAGCGAGGTGTTTCTTGAGCTTATTTTTAGGTGATTATGGTCTCTCGCTCCTTATTGTGACTTCAATAGAGGTGTAATCGAACATTTCTTATAGTGAGGTATACCTACAACTAGACTTTATTTAGGTTCCAAGCAAAGTTCAGAAAAGACCGTGATATTTGCGTATGATGCTTCCTATACGTATCGTACTTTGACTTCGTTATGCAAGGACAAATTTCGTAAATGTGTTTGCCTAACGTCGTTTCAAACAATTTCTCTTTTCTGTGTCGTAAAAAGCCACCATTCGTTCGAAAAAATGATTTAAATTATTATAATTTTTTATCTCGTTTGAGAACAGACATTATTATACAAAATAGTCAATAGACATTCGATCAGTCCATTGATACAGGCAATCAAGGCTGTCTGATGTCAACTCAGTTTTCTTCGTTGAAACAAACTCTATAAGTGAGATAAAGTTTCGACAATCAAAACAGGAACTTCGAGTTTTTCTACTATGCATCTCTTAAAATCTTGTGTTACTCTTAACGTGCTCCTTTTAATGTATATTTTGAATGTTAGATCTTCAAGAATGAAAACATTTCAGGATAGCATCATAATTCTTCAGCCTGTATTTACTTTACTTTTTGAACGCACAACTTCTGTCCTCAACATCTACGAGAAAAGTATCTGAAGCATCATCCACAATGTCATCTAATTTACCATTACGCTCTTCGTATGTCTAATAATAAGAAATAGACATAATGCTATCAATCACAGTTCAGAACTGTTGAGAACACGTTGACTGAGAGCAATAAACACCGATGCTGGAGAGAAGGATCACGCGCGGTCTTAGGAGATAAGCAGGGCTACGTGCGCTCAGCCTAAGGAGTCAAGTTTCGAAACTTGAAGAACCTTTGACTCGTGTTACCATGTCTAAAGTATTTAGTTCAGTCTTGTGGTAGCTACTGACGTACTTGGTCTTGTGCTATCACACCTAAGGAGTAAAATTTTGAAATTATGTCCACAGCTTTACCGGACTCGAGTTACCGTGTGTAAAAAAGTCAAGTTTCGAAACTTGATACACCCCGCTTCTAGTTGACACCTCTGGCTCGCTAGAGGAAAGGTATAATGAAGCTCGTGACAGCTGTCCTGCTTGAGTGTTGGTTCTGTGTTATATTAGCTTGTACAATACATATCTGTTTGGTCATATCCTATGTATTTATGTGTAATAATTTTAATTTATATTATCGTGTTCTGCTGACGCTTGCAAACTGCAGGAATAATCTGCTGAAGGAAAACTGACCTCTATGAGAATCTAAGCTGTACCATGCCACTAACTTGTGGGTTATTGATATCAATAAATCAATTGGAGGTCCTTCAGAGATGGATGCATCTTTTTCCAAGCGTTGGCAGACAAAATTAGATTTAAACAGTGGAGCGCCAAAAGAGAATCAATAGGGAACAGGTTGTTAGATTTTTGTCCATGTAGGAGAGAGGCAGGGGTTAAGCTTGCAAAATGAAGGGTAGGGTAGATTGAACTGGTGACTTGGCTTCTGATGCCATTGAAAGAAATAACGCAGTGAAAGAAAAAGTAATAGTTTGCTGACTGAGATACCCTAAACCTTAGAATTTCTTGAGCAATTATATCCAAGCATGTTACAACTCACTGTGCACTATAAAAGATTTTCTTATCACATTGTTCTTAATAATTTTAGAGAGAATGTAAATTCATACCGTTTGTATCAACGAACTATCATATGCTTTACTCTTCTAACAATTGGTAATTCTGTTTCCGTCCTTTCCACTACGCAACGTTTCATACCTTTTCAGATATCATTGATATTCTTTATTGATTCTCTTTTGCGGCGGCTCTGCGTTTCTCCGTCCATTTTTGAACCTCTACGTAGCAGCGCTCAACAGATCGGTTCCCTGTAGTGCATATCATAGAAGAGAAAATCCTAGATGAATAAATATCTCTTGGGGAAAACTAACGAATACATTAATGATGTGGACCAAGGAAGAGGGCGACCCAGTTTAGGCTCCTCTGCTCGTGTGAAGTCCACTCACCATCTTGGGCTAGACTTCCTTCTGGGAAGCTTTTCCTGAGATTCGAAGTTTTGTTCAAAGTTCTCGGATCATCAGAACAATAAGCTATTTATTAGTCCCTTCAGTACGTCAAAGCTTTCTGTGGTCCGTTGCTGAAGGCGTTCCGCTAGAAAATAATATATATGTTTGAACTGACGACCCTATATTAGCCGTTATGGAGCATTAGATGGTAAGGCTAGAAGTAGTTTTTATTGCATATGCTGTTAGACTTTGTGGCAATGTTCAACTTTCTATTCTCGGTATGTTATTATAATTATTATTATTATTAAGTGCCCTTCTTAGGATTGTCCAAACCTGTTTTGCCTTACATCTAAACGAAGCGTCTGCTTTGCCCCCTGGGGGACGACCAGACACTTGTGTGAGACATCCTCTAGAGATCGTCCAGAATAATCCCGTTTTCGATAGAGGCTTGTATAGAATGCCTGTCTCATCAGTTAGTTGCATATGCGTGTACTTGTATCAGAGCATCGTATCTGATTTTATCGGCAATGCATGTATGTCGAATGTAGATGCCACTCGAGTATGAATTTGAGCTGTTTGTTCAAAGGGACCTTTTAAAAGACAAGAATGCAGTTGTTTCGATTCCGAGCCGAGAGGATAAAGCTGAATATCAGTCGTCCTCCTGATGAATAGCTTTCTTCAGTAAATATTAGAGCTAAGACAATTTGTTTTTAAGCCGTCTTTCCATGCTCGGAAAAGGAGTGACTGCATTTGCACATTAAAATACTTGCGAAGAAAGTAAAATGTTTTTAGACGTTATGAGGCCTTCTTAGAATTCAGTCTAGTCCCAAATTTTATATGATTTGTGAGGAGGATTTTTTTCTGTTTTCGAAAGATAACTTACCACTAAGTGAAAGAAGAATATCCATTAGGAATTATCTTCATTCCCAGTGCTTTATTTCAACTCATTAGATTTCAAACAAATCAGGCAAATGCAAGGCTAAAATTTCAGTTTCGTTTCATGACTGCAAGCTTAAGCTTGACAGATTCGTCTGTTTTGAATTTAAATGAGCGCTATGGAAAAAAACTTTGAAATTACTGCAATGAAAGTTTCAGCTTTGTTGCTGAAGTGAGGTCTGTTATATGACTATGGTTTTGTTAGATTAGGCAGTGTATGAGATGATCAGGTAGTTACTTATGTTTCGTTTCTCTTTCTTTTTGCTCTAATTTCCAGGTTATTAAGATTCCAAAATTTAACTACTCTCTTCAGGACTTTCTTTTATTCGGACGGAAGGCAAAACTCTGCCTAATTAATTATTACTACTTATGTACGTATGCTTATTTACTAATCGAGTAACCTACTTAACGAAGTTGACTTCAGGTACGAATTGATTTAAAATCGTCGTATCTCACGAAGCTTCACATGTCCTTAAACTGAACCAAAGTCCTGTAGTCTATTTTTGTTCGTTTTAGATTTATTGACTAGTGAGGATATAGAGAACTGCAGCACCTGACGCTGTGGCACTAATTCGCCTCATGTTTGTGTTCCCAAACCAACCTATAATTCTGACCTAAAATGTAAATTTCCTAGTTCCACTTTCTGTTGCTTCGGTTCACTTTGTTACAGAACAGATTATTACTTTTTATCTTATTTAATTCTGCCTGGTCCTCAAATATAATATATTTACTGCAGGAGTTTTTTATTTCCAAATATCTATGATATCGTACCCATTTCCATGCAAGTTATTGAGTGAGAGTATGTGAGCGATGATAGTGGTCACATGCCTCTTCTTCCCATGTCATGCCATCAATGCAGAAGAAACGGTTGACAGAACCGTCAAATAAATTTCATGGATTGCAGAGTCTTGCTACAAGTCAATGCACATCAACTTTATATGACCGTCAAAATAATCAGGACATAAATGCTCGTAAGTTCATTTTTTTCAAGATGCGTGGTAAGTAAAATTTAATTGGTTAGTTTAACATTGACAATCGCTCGTGCCACTCGGTGATCGATATCTTTGCTTTCTGCGTGGGAAGCTTTGTTGGAATTCTGGTAACTATACTTATAAAAACAAAGTTCGAGTTTGCTTAAGTATCACTTTCGTCTATACAGCAATAATTGTCGCATGTCAACATTGTTAGAGGCCATTAAAGGTATAGATTTTACGCTGTAAGGCTTTTATAACGCTTGCAATGACATTTCATTCAATCATGCCAATTGGTGATGAGAGAAGCTTACTTGCCGTAAAACAATAGGGTATAAATTTTTCGAACAGTTTTCAGTAATGAAAATAATATGAGAAGTGAGAAAATGTAGTTCGATAATGTCCCTTCGTACGTCGTCATTCAGGCATATTACAAAACATCTGAGATACACAAAAGTTTCAGGTTACATGGAAATTTTTTGGATGTTCACGAGCTAAGAACCATACTATTGACACTACTGCAGTTCTAGAACCTATTTCATGTGGGATTAGGGAATTTTCATTATACGTTGCATGAATACTAAGACAAGAAACTTTGCAGAACAGGGACGTTTGTAATTACTCTCTCTGGTTGTGCACAATCAGCAAACCACTCTACCATTAATGTTCTGGAAAACAACAGAAAAAAGAATTCTCCATTTTTGTTTGCTGCACTTTTTCTAGAATGTAATATAAAATGTAGAAAGTATAATGTATCAATTAAGTTTTTATATTTTTTGTTTTCTTTACCGACTGCTTATGACAAGTTACAAGTTGTATGTTACAACTGTCTCCGATCAGAGAGAGTAGATCGTTTTGAGCCCATACTCATTAACTGAACACTGGAATAAAATCATGTAAACACATTAAGCACAGTTCCTCCTCGTGGTAACGGACCTCATTTTAACGGATTTCAGTAATAAAGGTCGGCCTCTACCTGTACGGCATGTGACTTGGGTAGCAGCTCAAAAATAGGCCAAACAGCTCGTTTCTATTGCCTTACTCTATTCTAGAAAGACGGGAACAGTCATCCACAGCTTCATCACTAGTCGTAAGATGTTTCCATAAAGAATTGAAAACACAATGTATATGTTGTGCATATTTGATTGGAATGATTAGATTCCTCCGTAGCCATTTGATTAAAGCTACATGTACTGGTTGTGCCCGGTCCCTGGCTTCGAGGGTTCGAACCCCAATGCAGACCTTGAATTATCTCTGCTCGTGGTATGAGCTTATTTTCGAGAACCATTGTTGCTTATTTAGATTATTATTCTTCTTAGACATGTGGAAATCATTTACAAATTGTTATTCCTGTTTGACATATTGGAACCCTCGACAGATTTTTGTTCATGTTATATGTGTTGGAATCCTCAATAGATTGTTATTCCTTTTAGATGATAGAATCCCTCATTTTTGACCTTTCTTTTTTTCTCATTCTTATTTCTTTCTTTCCTCGTTTTTTACTTTCTTTCTCTTTATTTTTACATCTATTTTTCCTATTTTCTCTCTTTTTTATTTTTTTTACTCAAAAATTGAGTTAAGAAAAAGTTTTTACAAGTAGACGTTTTTAAGAGTAGACTTTTACGGGTAGATGTTTCTATAAGTAAACATTTTAGCGAGTTGACGTTGTTGCTGGTTTGTTGTTGATACAAATTTTTGAGAATATGTAAACATTTCTACGAGGAGACGTTTTGACGACTGTTCTTTATTTCATGATGTTCTTCTACGATACCAAATAACAAGTATGAAATATCGATTTGTGGCGGCACATTGATAGTTATTTTATTGATAAGGTACCTTTTCGATAGTGTTTTAAAAAAATACAGTAATTCAGGTTACAAAAAGCATTCCATATTTTCTAATATGGACTTGTACTTAAATATGATAGATACAATAACATTGAGGTAGAAGCATTTCTTCAAATCTGACGAATCAGAAAAAGTATGGCATTAGAGTGAGGCAGTGCAGGATAATGGAAGGCTTGAAGTGTGCGAGTTAAATACAAAGTGATGAAATATGCCGAGCTCAATGGAATTAATCAAAGGGAAATGTAAACTGACGGGAAAAAATTGAGTGGTAAAAGAGAGTTCGTGTATTGTGTGTTTAATTTTATTATTCTTAAGTTAAGCCTTGAATGTCTGTAATCCTTTTCATACAGACAGTAGCGGAAAGGGCCGTACGGAAACCAATGTCTAGGTCGAATAAAGTAATTATTAGGCTAAATTTTGTAATTTTCAACGGAACAGCATCTCAACTAGTTATATTTTCTGATATAGAAGATTGTCTTCAGTTTGTAATGGACATCCCTGGCATGATTTTAGCAATGAAGCTTAAGGTAAATCTGCATCATAACAACTACTCAATTTCTAGAATTTTTACTTACATATATTATTAACATCGCGTTTCTCATCATGCCATATGCGTTGTTGTTTAAATATTTGACAAGTTTTCAATATTTTCCTAATTATTCAATCATATAAGAGAAGCTTTCACAGGTTATGATACAGTTTTGGACCAAAGCTTAACAAGTAAGTAAAAATTTTCTTGTCAATTTCGGACAAAGTTAGAATAAATATCAATACCAAATTTTCGTTCTGTTTGACTTTTGAAAAATTACGATATGAGCTAGTCTGTCCAGTGTGTAGATGACGGGATTCACTACAGATTATTATTCTCAGATATGTTGGAATCTAAAACAGATTGTTATTCTTTGTAGATATGTATGTTTGAATTCTTGACATTGAAATTCATGTTAGATATGTTGGAATCTTTAACAGATTGTTCTTGCAGTACAATATCTTGGAATATTCAACAGATTCTTATTATTGTTAAATATGTGGAAATCCTTAACAAATTGTTATTCTTGTTATATATGTTGGAATCTTTAACAGATTATTATTGTTCGATAAGTAGAAATTCTTGCCAGATTGTTGTTCTTGGTATTGTTTACACCACGTAAGCCACGTGTGTAGTTCTGACCAGTGCGAAAAAAACGCCTTTGGTATTACGCAAGTTACGCACCAAAACGAACGGGCACCTGAGGTTCATTTTTTTTGACAACATCGAGTGCTTTGCCATTGTTGCGGCTTTTCTAGTGTGGACCGAAAAAAGCAAACCTAACTTTAAAGGTTAATTACTTCACAGTGAATGAAGATATTTTAGGTCTGCTATTTGTATTAAGTGCAAAGAAATGTTTTCCATAAAAATGTTAAGTCACATCAAATTTGTTATACTTCTATCTCTCACCAATGAGATAAATAATAGCTGTAAAAATGTGAGTTACACATGAAGTATATTATGATTAGGATTGATAGCCGACTTTTAAACATTAGTAACTTTCGATAAAAATACTCAAGTTTCATTTGCACAGAACAAATGACACAGAATTGTCATCATCCTTCTTCCAAAGAATTGTTCGTAATGATTTGCAATATTATCCTTACATAGCTAAAGTTAAGCGACAACTTCTCGAAGGAGATTATCCTCGTTGCTTAAGATTTGCTCATTGGTTTACTGAACGTCAAGAAATTTTCGCTAAATTGTTAGTGGTGGGAGATGAATGCACATTTCATATTCTTTGGAAGAAGGATGATGACAATTCTGTGCCATTTCTTCTGTGCAAATGAAACATGAGTATTTTTATCGAAAGTTACTAATGTTTAAAACTCGGCTATCAATCCTAATCTTAATATACTTCATGTGCAACTCACATTTTTACAGCTATTATTTATCTCATTGGTGAGAGATAGAAGTAGAACCAATTTGATGTGACTTGACACTTTTATGGAGAACATTTCTCTTGACTTAATACAAATAACAGACCAAAAATATCTTCATTCACTGTGAAGTAATTAACATTTAAAGTTGGGTTCACTTTTTTGTGGTCCATACTGTATAGTATTATTATTTGTGCGTGTTTACGAAAGGGGGACAAACGTAGCCCACGTGCCCAAATAATTTTGTCAGTGACTGCAATATATCTTCTTATTCTGGTGAATTAGGGCGTACTGGTAATAAGATTCAAATGTGTACTGCTGATAATATAAATTTAGTGAACGCCTAATATTATTTAATTCAGTGAACGGGTAATAATATTTAATTATAGGGATAATATTTACTTTAGTAAATAGGTTATAATAATAAATTTAGAGGACTGGTACAAATATTCAGTCAAGTGTACTAATATCAATATTTATTTAGCCTACGTGTGATAATATTTAACATTGAGTACTGGCCATGTTATTTAATTTAGCGTGCTGGTAATAGTAATAAATTAATTATACGAGTAATAATATTTAATTCAGTGTGCAGGTAATAATCCTTATTTTATTATATGGATAGTTATATTAAATATAGAACACAGATAATCATATTTAACTTGCTGTAAAGATAACAATGGTTTGTTTAACGTACGGGTAACAATACTTAATTTAGTCACCGAGTACTGATATTTATTTTATTATATAGGTAGTAAAATTAAAAAAGCGTTCGGTTTTCAAAAATGACTAGTGGGGAGAAGAAAAAAATTCAGTTCAGTATCACATTTCTTATGGCAATAAGAATTTATTAGTGAAAACTATGAAGCGGCGAATGTAGATGCCCTGTAGTAATCGACGCGTAACTACATACGTCGGTAGCGCTACGCCAGGTCGAACCTACTGGCATCCACGAAGAAGTTTGAGGGCTAGAAAAAGAGTGCGTCTTTTGGTCTCCCATATTGCTGCCGAAACAGGTCTGGATGGCCGGCAGATCCGACTCGTAGCAACGAGTCAAACAGTCCCACATCGCCGTCCGCAGCCGTTGGCCAGAGTAAGCATTGGAGTTAATTAACTCAATGGCACCTGAATACTGAAGATTTTCCTACAGAAGAGGCATTTCAAGCTCCTTGAAAGAGTTATCTGATGATGAATATGAGATGGATGCTGGGCGTGAACTTATTCTCATGGTGTTGACATTCAACACTTCTGATTGTACTTTACAATCAGTTAGCACTAGGTTGGATTGCAAGAAAGCAGCGCAGTGTACTCCAGTTAGCTTATTAACTATGTTGACCTGGCTCTCGCATCTTTCTATTTAGGTATACCTATAATACGGCAAATTTTGTACAACAGTTAATAGTATTTAAGTTAGTGTTTGGGTAACAGGATTTAATTTAGAGTACGGATAATAATATTTAACCCGTGAACGGTCACCGCTCACTCGATAATAATAATACTATTGTCATATTACAATTGTAATATGGCAGTAATAACAACGCTAATTGAACTAATAATCATAACATCATATGATGGTAACGCCGCTGTGGTACCGTCGCGCATCTACATCATATGGTGTAAGTTGCCGGTAGAATGCAACTCGCACAAACATCATATGATGTAAATAACGCTTAACAGGTTAATTTAGTGTGCAAGTAATAATGCTTATTTTATTCTATGGGTAGTAATATTAGGTACTAGATAGTACCCGTGGAAATTCCACGGTTTAGATTTCATTGATCTGAAATTATTATATAGACGTATGGATTAAAGATTTACGATGAATTGTTTGCACTGAATATTTTTCATGAATATATACAGAACTTCCATTTGTGTCTTACCTACCGACAACATGGCATAAGTAGTACTCGTGGAAATTTTACGATTAAAAAGTGATAAAATTTAAGATCTATGATATAAAATACATACTTCAGTTTTACCTGTAGTTCTATGAGAAGCTGACTTTTTTCATGAATACATAAAGAACTTCCATTTTGTATCTTATCTACCGATAACCCACCCCACTGGCAGTGGATTCCCAGCACTCGAGTATCTGTCACCTCAAACAGTGCCGAGTCAAAGTTAGAAGATAGGTGTGCTAACATAAAAACGTCAGTCGTAAGGACCCAAACCTATGAGTTTTGCTGTCGTTGACAGAAACAGTTTTCTTGTCCTCCAAACGACGTTATATATTCCTCACTAAAGCTATTTATTTATTTTAGAAGTAGGGTTAATTCAGCAGCTATGATCTCAATTAGTATTTTTGAAAAAGACCCCCACCCAAGTCTAGGTGGAGTCTTCAATGCAGCAGCTCGAGTTGATGCAATGCTAAATGAGCTTTGATATGTAGCTATCATAAAAGTTACTCGCTAAATCCGTGTTCATTTCTTCCCTACGTCTACTTGGGCAACTAGTCTGCTTCTGTCTCTCCCCTCTTCCCGTAGGGTGAGTTACTGAAGGTGTTGTTTAGCTCGTTTTGGATACATTAGGCTCCTTAGAGCATTAATTGATTTCCCTTACTTCACTGCAGCGCAAGCTTACAGTGTCTATCCTCCCACATGGGATGTGTACACTCACATTTTACTTTGGATCAGTAAAGTAGGTGATCAAAGAAAAATACATTCAAAAGAGAAATCTCCCAGTCACCTCGCACCGTCCTCAATGATGTTCGAAAGTGAGCAGCGAGCAAATCCACATCCGTTCTAGACTTGAACACTTGGACTACCGCCACTTAATGAACACCATTAGTGGACGGTATGCAATCACAAACTCTTGCAGACAAGCTCTGTTTTTGCACTTGTGGTATTCCAAGCTGTCAACCGTCTAGCTTAACTACTGCCTGGTTTGTCCTCCGTCAACCTGCGCCCTACTCACCTGCCCACCCCATAGCGACTCAAAATTTGTTTCAGGAAACTGCTGGTGTTCATATTCGTACTTGAACAGGCCGTAAATTTTTCTACCTTTCTCGCGAAGGCAGGCCGACGCGCTGTGCAATCTACCTCGTACACAAAGGTCATTACCGTTTTCCTTACTTCCTTCTTCTGTTAAACTTGTTTTGCTGTAGTGCTATTCGGAACAACCAGAATGCTCTCTGATCGCATGAGGGGATGAAATTTTCTCTGGGAAAATAATTACTCGGGGTCTCTCGACACACTTCTGACATCCATACTATACTCGTGTTTTCCTTAATTTTGTACGAGGCCCTCAAGTTGCCTATCGTCTTCGCTTGACCCGTCGCTGATATGGTCCTGCAGAGGGCTGCATTGAAGAGCTGATCGTTCAGTGCATCTTGGGAGACTTGGCACTCCTCAGGAATTACATATCCAGGATTTCTAAGCTTCGCAAGGTAGAGGGGGATATGCAGATAGTACCTGCTCTCATCACCATACTGCAAGGAATTGGCGTTTCTCAATAAATATATCAATACGTCAATATATCTCAAGGACTACTATAAACAGAACGTGCACCACCATGTGGCTGACTACGGTAGCGGAGGCCAGTTCACTAAGCTCAGTTTGCCTCCTTCTCCGAATGGGCCAAACGGCTCGTTCCTATTGCCTTATTCTATTCCGTCACAGTGCGAACATTGTCGTAGTCTGTCGCTCGGTTTGAATCGGACATTGTTGTTTGTTTCGAGGCACATTGCTGCATTTCTAAGTGGATACTGTTTGTTTACAAAGTTTATTGTTAATTATATGTATTAAAAATACCGAACAAGTGTGGGGTTGTGTGAACAAATGAAATCCCTCCCAGTATCTTCA